>JAJDFG010001440.1:10000-35904 GCA_021039105.1 Scomber colias
CCTGTCTTTCCTTCCTTCCCTTCCATCTGTCCCTTCTTCCCTTCTGTCCTTCCTTCCTTCTTTCTTTCCTTCCATCTGTCTTTCCTTCTTCCCTCCTTCCTTTTGCCTGTCTTTCCTTCCTTCCCTTCTTATTTCCTTCCTTCCTTCCTTCCTTCCTTCCTTCCTTCCATCTTTTTTAATGATCCAGCCCACATGAGATCAGATTGGTCTGTATGTGGCCCGATGAATGAAAATGAGTTTGACTCCTCTGCTCTAAATCCTCCCAATATGAGTAAAGTTTTGGTCTTTTCATGAGTGTGTCACCTCGCTGTGAGGTCTCGGCCATCTCTTTAATAAACTGAGTCTCCAGAGTTTCAGGAAGCAGAGAGAACAGCGTGTTGGGCAGATCTTCTTTGTCTTGCTTGTACTTCACCTTTAAAGAGAGAGAGAGAGAGAGAGAGAGAGAGAGAGAGAGAGAGAGAGAGAGAGTAGAGAGAGAGAGAGAGAGAGAAGAGAGAGAGAGAGAGAGAGAGAGAGGAGAGAGAGAGAGAGAGAGAGAGAGAGAGAGAGAGAAAAAAACAAAACATCAAACATTAAAACTGCTGCACTGAAAGAAGAGAGACATGAATGAGTGAATAGAAACAAGCATGGCAACTGCACCTCACTCTGGATCTCTGACATCTGTTTAGCAAAGTGTATGTCAGCTGTTTCAGGGAGGAGGTGATAGAGAGCCAGAGGATGCTTCCTTCTTACAGCCCCTCCTTATACTTCAGCTGCATCACAAACACACACACACACACACACACACACACACACACACAAGGGTCAGAGTCGAGTAGAGAGTCAGTGTAGAGATATTAAGTAATGTTTGAGAGGAACACATTATGGTTTTAAAAGCTGCGTGACTTCCTGAGTTAAGAAGACAAAAATGAGCCGTTGAGGATTTAATCTACTGACTGAATTCTTAGAGAGAAAAGTTATTTTCTTGTTGATTTCAGAATAAAAGTTTCTTAATCTTCCTGTCGTCTCCCCAGCCCCGTCTGTTTTGACTGTTCCTTCCTTCCTTCCTTCCTTTCCTTCCTTCCTTCCCTTCTTCCCTCCTCCTTTCTTTCCTTCCTTCCCTCTCTCCTTTCCTTCCTCCTTCCTTCCTTCCTCCCTTCCCTCCTTTCCTTCCTTCTTCCTTCCCTCCTCCCTTCCTTCCTTCCCTCCTTTCCTTCCTTCCTTCTTCCGTCCCCTCCTTCCTTCTTCCTTCCTTCTTCCTTCCTCCCTCCCTCACTTTCCTTCCTCCCTCCCTCCTTTCCTTCCCTCCCTCCCTCCTTTCCTTCCTCCCTCCCTCCTTTCCTTCCTTCCTCCCTCCTTCCCTCCATTCTTCCTCCCTCCCTCCCTCCATTCTTCCTCTGTCCTTCCTGTCTTCTTTTCCTTCCTTCCCTCCTTCTTCCTTTCTCCCTCCCCTCCCTCATTTCCTTCCTTCTTCATTCCTTCCTTCCTTCACTCTTTTCCTTCCTTCTTCCTTCCTTCCTCCCTCCCTCCCTCCTTTCCTTCCTTTCTTCCTTCCTTCCTTCCTTCCTCCCTCCTTTCCTTCCTCCTTTCCTTCCGTCTTCCTTCCCTTCTTTCCATCCTTCCTCCTTCCTCCCTCCCTGCTTACTTTCCTCCTTTCATACCTTCCTTCTTCCCCCCCCTCCCTCATTTCCTTCCTTTCTCCTTCCTTCCTTCACTCAAGGAGGGTTTAAAGGCTGTTTAAGAACTGCACTTGTACTCTTTATTCATTTAAAAGAAACCATCTAAAAACAATATACTATATGTTTAGACATTTAAATAAGATTAAAAGTGTTAAATTGGACTTATTTAATAAAGCTAAACTAGAATAAGACATGAGTATAAAAACATTACAGTGCATCCAGAACACAATGCTTTTCTGTTTTCTGTGTTGTGAGTTAACATTTTATTTTTGGAGCAGAGACGTGACGGCTGTGGAGGAGACGCTATGAGACAGCTCAGCATGGACCAAACATTCAGGGAGGAAAACTTCAAAGGTCACGAAGAAGAAAAGAGAGAAACTGTAATTATCCAGCAGTGACTGTGTGAGCTGCAGCTTTAGACGAGATGCCTGCTCTGTGACGTTTCTTCACTTCTATCAACGTCTACATGCAACATGAAACAACTGTTATATTATTTAAATGTTTATAATAATGAACTGAATCTTCTTATTAATTAAAGTCATTTGGGTTTTTTTTTTTTTTTTTTTTTTTTTTTTTTTTTTTAAAATCGATGGGTATCAACACTTCCAGAGCTTAAATCAGCAGCTTCTTCATGCTGAAGGAAGGAAGGAAGGAAGGAAGGAAGGAAGGAAGGAAAGGAAGGAAGGAAGGAATGGAAGGATGGATGGATGGATGGATGGATGGATGGTGGGAAGAAGGAAGGAAGGAAGGAAGGAAGGAAGGAACTGAAGAGGGACAGATGGAGAGAAGGAAGGAAGAAAGGAAGGAAGGAAGGAAGGAAGGGACAGATGGAGGGAAGGAAGGAAGGAAGGAAGGACAGATGGAGAGGAGGAAGGAAGGAAGGAAGGAAGGAAGGAAGGAAGGAAGTGAAGTGGGACAGATGGAGAGAAGAAGGAAGAAAGGGAGGAAGGAAGGAAGGAAGGAAGGAAGGAAGGACAGATGGAGGGAAGGAAGGAAGGCAGGCAGGAAGGAAGGAAGGAAGGAAGGAAGGGAAAGAAGGAAGGAAGACAGATGGAGGGAAAGAGGGACGAGATGAAGGAAGGAAGAAAGTTTGGAAGTAAGGAAAAGAAGACAGGAAGGAAAGTGGGCCGGATTGAATCCCTTGGCGGGCCAGTTCTGGTCCACGGGCCTCACGTTTCTTCATTTCTATCAACGTCTACAGGCAACATGAAACAACTGTTATATTATTTAAATGTTTATAATAATGAACTGAATCTTCTTATTAATTAAAGTTAATTATTAATTAAATATTTAATCTATAGGCATCAGAGCAAAATCAACACTTCCAGAGCTTCAATCATCACCTTCCTGCTGCTGCGTTCAAGGACTGCTGCGTTAAAATCAGTGTTAATAATTAAAAGTGGGAAGCGTTTGGTCACCTGACTCTGCAGCTCCGTCACTTCCTTGGCGAGTTGAGGTCTGCAGCGTTTCGGGGAGCGTGGAGAACAGAGAGGACGGGCTGCTCCTTCTGCATCTCCTCTCTGTACTTCACCTGCAGGGACCACACCACACACATGAGAGAGTTCATGTTTTCAGATCATTACAGTTTAGTTTAGTTTGTTAGGATCCAACAGCTTGTTCTTCCTGAGAGTCCACAATGAATACAGAAAAACACGAATATTACACAAAGAAAGAGAAAAGAGAGCATGGATGAGAGTAGCAATATATGTTCAAAGTTTTAGAAAAGAAACATATATTTATTTTTAAGTAACAAAGATGAGAGATGATGTTCATATGAGGTCGTTGGGTTGTGAGGTCATGTGAGGTAACGTCTGAGGTCATGTGATGTCATGTGAGGTCGTGTGAGGTCATGTGAGGGTAACGTGAGGTAACGTGAGGTCGTGTGAGATCATGTGAGGTCATGTGAGATTACGTGAGGTGTAACATGAGGTCATGTGAAGGTAACGTTTGATGGTCATGTGAGGTCATGTGAGGTAACATGAGGTCATGTGAGGTCATGTGAGGTAACGTGAGGTCATGTGAGGTCATGTGAGGGTCAGTTGTGAAGTCACGTGAGGTCACGTGAGGTTCGTGTGAGGTCGTGTGAGGTCATGTGAGGTCATGTGAGGGTAACGTGAGGTCATGTGAGGTTACGTGAGGTCATGTGATTGTGGACGTTACCTGGCTCTGGATCTGTGAGGCCTGCTTAGCGTGTTGAGTGTCCAGAGTTTCAGCCATCACAGAGTACAGAGAGCTGCCAGCGTCCTGCCGTCCAGACTTCTTATATTTAGTCTAGAAAAAAAAACAAAACAATTGTATTAATGTATCTCTACATGCATGAATTCATTTCCTTTTAAAGCTTTACTAACAATCCTCTTCCCTCCTCCCTCCTCCCCTCCTCCCTCTTCCCTCCTCCCTCCCTCCTCCTCCCTCCTCCCTCCCTCTCTCCTCACCTCACTCTGCAGCTCTGACACAGTTTTAGCGAACTGCGTGTCGATGGTTTTCGGGCAGCTGGGAGTACATACTCTGAGGAAGACACCTCTTCCCTTCCTCTCTGTACTTTATCTACGAGCCAGAGGACAGAAAACAGAAGAGCATGATATTATTACATGATATTAAACAATAAGCAGCTTTAACTAAAACATTTCTAACTGCAGCTGCAGGGAGGGAATATTTATTCTGTTATTTTCCTTTTTTATGTTTAATTAGAATAAAATGTACTATATACAAGTTCTTCCTAAAAGCTTTCTACAATTTAATTAAGAAACCTGTAGGAATGATTTTGCTGGTGTGAAGTGACTTTAAAACTGATTCAAGTTGTATGGAAGCCCTCTGAAGGGTAAAAAAAATCTTTTTTTTTCCCCTAAATCTGATCTAACTTTTTTTCCCCTCCTGTGTTTATGACTCAACAGATATAAAAAGGTTTTGTCAGGATCATTTATCTTAGATTTTTTAAAAACTTTTTTTTTCCATCTACCTAAGCTTTTTTTTTTTTTTTTTTTTACCTATTTTCACACAAAAATACACCCTCCCAAATAAACCCAAAAAAGAAAAAAAAACTTAAGGCTTTTATGATTAAAAGTGAAAATGAAAGATTAGTCAGGTTAATTCTTCCTCCTCTACAAACAAACACCTTAGCAAAATGAAAATAAAAGAAAAATTGAGGAACTTTTTACTTGATTTCACATAAAAAAAACAATCTAATGAAACAAAAAAACAAACAAAGAGAAAATTTAAAAGAAGAGGAATTTTGAAATATTATCATGGCTTAAAAAAGCTTTAAAAAATTAAGCCATTTATAGCTCAATGAAAGATGAAAAATAAAAGATTTGTCAGGATAATTTTTAAAAAATCTACCTAAACGTCTTTTTTTTTTTTTTTGTTAAACCTGTTTCACACAAAAAGCCAAAAAAACAATATCAAATAAACACCTTAGCAAAATGAAAATGAAAAAAAATTGAGGAACTTGATCCATAAACACAGGAGAGAAAAAGCTCAGATGTAAAAATACTAAAACCTCACTGGCCTCTCTGAGCTTCCGTACATGTTGCTAAAACGTGATTTAAAGACTTCTTCTTGTTTCTTACTTGACTCTGCATCTCAGTGAGCTCTCGTGCAAACTGCGTCTCCATGGTGTCTGGAAGCTGGTGGTAAACGGGACACGACAAATCCTTCCTGACAGCTTCTTTATACAAAACCTGTGAGATACAAAGGGGGGGGGGGGCAGAGGAGAGGGGGGAGGGGGGGGCAAGAGCGAGGAACGAGAGGTTTAAAAACAGTCTGATAGGTTTGTGTTTAGCTCCTTAACGACAATATGCTATAAAGTTTCTACACTGAGAAACTTTTACTTAAATGGAGCAAAAACATCAGATAGCTTAACTTTATTAACCCTCCTGTTGTCCTCGAGTCAAGGAAGGAAGGGAGGAAGGACAGAAGGAAGGAAGGGAGGAAGGGAAGAATGAAGGAAACAGGGAGGGAGGAAGGAATGGAGGAAAGGAAGAAGGGAGGAAGGAAGAATGAAGGAAACAGGGAGGGAGGAAGGAATGGAGGAAAGGAAGAAGGAAGGAAAGAAAAGAGTAAGGGGGGAGGGAGGAAGGAAGGAAGGAAAGGAGTAATGATGACAAGAGGAAAGGAATTTAGGGAGGAAAAGAGGAAGGAAGGAAGGAAGGAAGTAATGTAAGTAAGTAAGGAAGGAACGAACGAAAGAAGGAAGGAGGGAGGGAGGAAAGGAGGAAGGAAGGAAGGAAGGAAAGGAGTAATGGTGACAAGAGGAAGGAATATAGGAGAGAAGGAATGCTGGAAGGAAGGAAGGAAGGGAGGGGAGGAAGGAAAAGAATAAGGAGGGAGGGAGGGAGGGAGGGAGGGAGGAAAGGAGGAAGGAAGGAAGGAAAGGAGTAATGATGACAAGAGGAAGGAATTTAGGAGAGAAGGAAGGAAGGAAGGAAGGGAAGAAGGAAAAGAGTAAGGAGGGATGGGAGGGAGGGAGGAAAGGAGGAAGGAAGGAAGGAAAGGAGTAAGGATGACAAGAGGAAGTAATTTAGGAGAAGAAGGAAGGAAGGGAGTAAGGAAGGGAGGAAGGATGGAGGAAGGATGGAGGAAGGATGGAGGAAGGAAGGAAGGAAGGAAGGACGAGGAAAGAAGGAAGGAAAGGAGTAATGATGACAAGAGGAAGTAATTTAGGATAGAGAAGGAAGGAAGAAAGGAGTAAGGAGGGATGGAGGGGAAGAAGGAAGGAAAGAAGGAACAGTCAAAAGAGAGATGGGGTCAATTTGACCCGGGAGGACGACAGGAGGGTTAAGGTGTGATGTGGTGTAACTGTATCTACTTTATTAAGGTGTGTGTCATGTGGTGTAACTGTCTCTACTTTATTAAGGTGTGTCATGTGGTGTAACTGTATCTACTTTATTAAGGTGTGTCATGTGGTGTAACTGCATCTACTTTATTAAGGTGTTGTCATGTGGTGTAACTGCATCTACTTTATTAAGGTGTGTCATGTGGTGTAACTGCATCTACTTTATTAAGGGTTGTCATGTGGTGTAACTGCATCTACTTTATTAAGGTGTGTTCATGTGGTGTAACTGCATCTACTTTATTAAGGTGTGTCATGTGGTGTAACTGCATCTACTTTATTAAGGTGTGTCATGTGGTGTAACTGTCTCTACTTTATTAAGGTGTGTCATGTGGTGTGTAACTGTATCTACTATTATCAATGTGTGTCATGTGGTGTAACTGCATCTACTTTATTAAGGTGTGTTGATGGGGCGTAACTGCATCTAACATTATTAAGGGTTGTCATGTGGTGTAACTGCATCTACTTTATTAAGGGGTGTGATGGGGCGTAACTGTATCTACTTTATTAAGGGTTGTGATGTGGTGTAACTGCATCTACTTTATTAAGGTGTGTCATGTGGTGTAACTGCATCTACTTTATGAAGGTGTGTCATGTGGTGTAACTGTATCTACTTTATTAAGGTGTGTCATGTGGCGTAACTGTATCTACTTTATTAAGGTGTGTCATGTGGCGTAACTGTCTCTACTTTATTAAGGATTGTGATGTGGTGTAACTGTATCTACTTTATTAAGGGTTGTCATGTGGTGTAACGTGTCTGTACTTTATGAAGGGTGTGTCATGTGGTGTAAACTGCATGTGTACCTGACTCTGCAGCTGTGAAGCCTCTTTAGCGTGTTTGAGTCTCCAGAGTCTCAGGTAGTTGATGGTACAGAGACGTGGACGCTTGTTTCTTACTGGCTTCTTTATATTTAACCTGAAACACACAAAGAGACGACGACGGAGCTCAAAGTATGGGACGATCAGAAAACTGGTGTTCTCCTCCAAAGCAGAACAGTGGTGACAATATTTGAGACCCAAAAAAAAAAAGATACAATTAGGATCAGAGTCAGGATTTCAGGAAGGGTAAAAGTCCTCAAACATCCATCACAGAATCTCTATCATTGTATTTATTCAGGTAGAAGTTATACATTCCTTACTCTCTCCTTTCCTTCCTTCTTCCTTTCTCCCATCCTTCCTTCCCTCTTTCCTCCCTCCTTTCCTTTCTTCTCTCTTTCTTTCCTTCCTTCCTCCCTTCTTTCCTTTCTCCCTTCCCTCCTTCCCTTCCTTCCTTCCTCCCTCCTTTCCTTCCTTCTTCCTTTCTCCCTTCCTTCCTTCTCTCTTTCTTTCCTTCCTCCCTCCTTTCCTTTCTCCCTTCCTTCCTTCTCTCTTTCTTTCCTCCCTCCCTCCTTTCTTCTTTAATCCCTCCCTTCCTTCCTTCTCTCTTTCTTTCCTTCTTCCCTTCCTTCCTTCCTCCCTCCTTTCCTCCCTTCCATCCTTCCTTCCTCCCTCCTTTCCTTCCTTCCTCCCTCCCTCCCTTCCATCCTTCATTCCTCCCTCCCTCCTTCATTCCTCCCTCCCTCCCTCCTCCCTCCCTCCTATCCTTCCTTCCTTTCCTCCCTCCCTCCTATCCTCCCTTCCCTCCCTCCTCCCTCCCTCCTTTCCTTCCTCCCTCCTTCCTCCCTTCCTCCCTCGACTCGAGGACAACAGGAGGGTTAAGCTTGAAAATTAATTAAAATTTAAATTACAAAAAAATAAAGATGTCTTCAGATTAAATGCATTATCATCATTAGTAGTAGTAGTAGGAAGAGGAAGTGACCTAAACGTCGTCAAATGTAGATAATCTCATTAAATGAAGACAGGAATAAACCTTTAAAAACAGCTGCTATGTGGAAGTTTGTAGCTTTATAATTTAAACTGAACTTTTAGATGAAATGACGGAGTGTGTTTCATCACTAAGATCATATTAAACTATTCATCTAGTGAATCTCCTTCCTTACTTTCTCCTTTTCCTTCTTCCTTTCTCCCTCCCTCCCTTCCTCCCTCTTTTCCTTCCTTCCTTACTCTCTCCTTTCCTTCCTTCTTCCTTTCTCCCATCCTTCCTTCCTCCTTTCCTTCTTTCCTCCCTACCATCCTTCCTTACCCTCTCCTTTCCTTCCTTCTTCCTTTCTCCCATCCTTCCTTCCTCCGTTCCTCCCTCCCTCCCATTCATCCTTCCTCCTCCCTTCCTTCCTCCCTCCCTCCCTTCCATCCTTCCTCCTCCCTTCCTTCCTTGACTTGAGAAACTGAACTTTTAGATGAAATGACTGAGTGTGTTTCATCACTAAGATCATATTAAACTATTCATCTAGTGAATCTCAGTAAATACTCAGAGTCTATTTGTCCTGAGAGGATTTCATAGTTCAGCTTGTTCTTTCTTTCTCATTTCTTAATATTATATTATTATTAAAATAAAGCTTTAATTCATCAGCTTCATCACCTTTCTCTACACCAGGGGTGTCAAACATGCGGCCCGTGGGCCAGAACCGGCCCGCCGAGGGGTGCGATTCGGCCCACTTTCCTTCCTGTGTTCTTTTCCTTCTTTCCATCTGTCCTTCCTACCTTCCTTTTATCCTTTCTTTGTTCCTTCCTTCCTTTCTTCCTTCCTTCCATCTGTCCTTCCTACCTTCCTTTTATCCTTTCTTTGTTCCTTCCTTCCTTTCTTCCTTCCATCTGTCCTTCCTACCTTCCTTTTATCCTTTCTTTGTTCCTTCCTTCCTTCCATCTGTCCTTCCTACCTTCCTTTTATCCTTTCTTTGTTCCTTCCTTCCTTTCTTCCTTCCATCTGTCCTTCCTCCCTTTCTTCCTTCCTTTCTTCATTCTGCCATTCCTTCATATGTCCTTCCTACCTTCCTTTTATCCTTTCTTTGTTCCTTCCTTCCTTCCTTCCATCTGTCCTCCCTACCTTTCTTCCTTCTGCCATTCCTTCATATGTCCTTCCTACCTTCCTTTTATCCTTTCTTTGTTCCTTTCCTTCCTTCCATCTGTCCTTCCTCCCTTTCTTCCTTCCTTTCTTCATTCTGCCATTCCTTCATATGTCCTTCCTACCTTCCTTTTATCCTTTCTTTGTTCCTTCCTTTCTTCCTTCTGTCCTTCCTACCTTCCTTTTATCCTTTCTTTGTTCCTTCCTTCCTTCCATCTGTCCTTCCTCCCTTTCTTCCTTCCATCTGTCTTTCCTTCCTTCCCTTCTTATTTCCTTCCTTCCTTCCTTCCTTCCTTCTTTCCCTCCATCTTTTTAATGATGAAGAAGAAGTGTATTCATGTTTTATGATGAATGTGCTGCAGGATGATGTAAAGTCTGTTAGAGTCTGATATGAACTGGACTCACGTCACTCTGCATGTCTCTGAGCTCTTTAGCGTGCTGAGAGTCGATGGTGTCTGGAAGCACAGCGTAAAGATTCACACTCATCTCCTTCTTCCCTTCTTCTTTATATTTCACCTGATGATCAAACAAAAAATACACACAATACACAATTACATAAAATAAAACACGTTTACTCATTATTACACTCAGAAGTTAGTTAAGCTTCCTGTCGTCCTCCCGGGTCAAACTGACCCCGTCTGTTTTGACTGTTCCTTCCTCCTTTCCTCTCTTCCTCCCTCCTTCTCTCTCTCTTTCCTCCCTTCCTTCATTCCTTCCTCCATTCCCCTTTTCTTCCTTCCTTCTGTCCTTCCTTCCTCTCTCCCTCCTTCTTTCCTTCCTTCCCTCTTTCTTTCCCCCTCCCTCCCTGCTTCCTTCCTCTCTCCCTCTTACCTTCTTTCCTTTCTTTCCTTCCTTCCTCCCTCCCCCCTTTTCTACCTTCCCCCTTCCTTCTTTCCTCTTTTCCTTTCTCCCTCCCTCCCTCCTTCCTTCCTTCCTTAATCCCTCCCTCTTACCTTCCTTCCTTCCTTCCTTTCTTTCCTTCCTCCCTCCCTCCCTCCCTCCCTCCTTCCTTCCTCCCTCCCTTTCCTTTCCTTTCTTTCCTTCCTCTCTCCCTCCCTTCTTTCCTTTCCTTCCTTCCTTCCTTCCTTTCTCCTCCCTTCCTTCCTTGACTCGAGGATAACAGGAGGGTTAATAAATCAACACATCAACATAGAGAAAAAAGGACTAAAAAGAAAAGAACGATTCGAGGTCAATGTGAGAGAGAAAATAAGAATAATAAAAATGTAATAAAAAATAAGATTTAGGATCAAAAATAAATAAAAATCTATAACAAAATAAAATAAGAGAAACTAAAAAATAAGAGTACTTTATTAAACGTTAGAGTATCTAAGAGTAAATCCAGGTTAAAAAAGAGATAGAGTTTAATAACAGCTAGGTTAAAAGGAGATTAAAAAGACAAAAGAAACAGAGACGATTAAAATCCAAAAGAAGATAAAAATCTAAAAAAATAACATAAAATAAAATAAAGTAGAATAAAATAAAGCCAGGCTGAACAGGAAAGCTTTGAGTTTAATTTAAATGTTCTGACAGCTGAGAGAAAATAATCACATTTAATATACAATCAGAAACAGTCTTGTGATGGGTTCATATAAACTTTAATCTACCTTTTCCAATCAAACATTGATATATGAAGTCTTTATTAACTCGTTACCTAATAAATATGATAAGTGAAGTCAAACCAACACATACAGAGAAACATGTTGTACCTCACTGAGCATCTCTGACTGCAGTCTGGCAAACTCTGTGTCGTTGGTTTCTGGCATCAGGTGGAACAGACTGTCCTTGGGCTGACTCTGCTTGTACTTCAGCTACAGAACACAAAGACACATTCATTTAAGTTCAATACTGTAGATATTTATACAGTAGAAACACCAACGAGAGCAGAGAACAAGATGAAGGAAAGAAGAACATAATAATAGCCAAGGTTTCCAGTCCAGTGTTCATTTACTGATCTGTTGTTTCAGTCAGATAAACACTTTCAAGCAGGTTTAAGAAGTTTATAGTGTCTTAAAAACCAAGTAAATCTACACCAGAAGGATAAAATAGTCTTCCACTAATCTAAAAAGTTAGTTTAAAGTTGAGATGGAATGAAAAAAAGTCTTAATTTTGTGCATTTATTGAACATGTGCAAAAAAACACAAAAACACACCTTTGTACTTCAGCTACAGAAGAGAAAGAGACATTCATTTAAGTTACAATACTGTAGATATTTATACAGTAGAAACACCAAGAGACAAGAGAACATGATGAAGGAAAGAAGAACATAATAAGAGAATTCAAGCTTTGGGTTTTCAGTCTTTGTTCAGGTTTCTATGAGACATTTACTGATCTGTTGTTTTCAACCCTTTACCTTTCATTCATCATCATTTGTTAAGCAGGCTCCAAGTAAATCTACACCAGGTGGAATAAAATAGTCTTCCACTAATCTAAAAAGTTAGTTTAAAGTTGAGATGGAATTAAAAAAAGTCTTAATTTTGTGCATTTATTGAACATGTGCCAAAAAACACAAAAACACATCTTTGTACTTCAGCTACAGAAGAGAAAGACACATTCATTTAAGTTACAATACTGTAGATATGATAAACAGAGATCAGACCACAAGATGAAGGAAAGAAGAACATAATAAGAGAATTCAAGCTTTGGGTTTTCAGTCTTTGTTCAGGTTCCTATGAGACATTTACTGATCTGTTGTTTTCAACCCTTCACCTTTCATTCAGTGTCATTTGTTAAGCAGGCTCCAAAAGTTTCTACGGTCTTAAAAACCAAGTAAATCTACACCTGGTGGAATAAAATAGTCTTCCAATAATCTAAAAAGTTAGTTGAAAGTTGAGATGGAATGAAAATGAAAAAAAGTCTTAATTTTGTGCATTTATTGAACATGTGCAAAAAAAACCAAACAAAAATCTGTCTTTGTCTTCTTATGTCAAAATTCAACAATGTTTTCTTCCTGTGAAACTAAATATAAAGTTTGCTTATGTAGAGTCGAACCAACAAGTTTCAAACTAAAGTGAACTTTGTTTTCATTATTAAACAACTTCTAGAGAATCAACAGCATCCATGGACATGAGTGAAATGAAAGACAGATGGACAGATGGATGCTTTGGTCTGTGTGTGTTAATGTGTGTGTGTGTGTGTGTGTGTGTGTGCGTTGGTGTGTGTATGTGTGTGTGTGTGTACCTGACTCTGCAGCTGTGAAGCCTCTTTAGCGTGTTGAGTCTCCAGAGTCTCCGGTAGAGTCGAGTACAAACAGCTCGTCGTTCCTTTCTTTCCCGCTTCTTTATACTTCATCTGAAACACAACACCAACCAACAATGTACTTAACCCTCCTGCTGTCCTCAAGTAAAGGAAGGAAGGAAGAAAGGGAGGAAGAAGGAAGGATAGGAGGAAGGAAGGGAGGGAGGAGGGAAGGAAGGAAAGGAGGGAGGATAGGAGGAAGGAAGGAAGGAAAGGAGGAAGGAAGGAAGGGAGAAAGAAGGAAGTAAAAGGAGGGAGGAAGGAAGGGAGAAAGAAGGAAGGAAAAGGAGGAAGGAAGGAAGGGAGGAGGGAAGGAAGGAAAGGAGGGAGAGAGGAAAGAAGAACAGAAGGAAGGAAAAGAAAAGAGGAAGGAGGGAAGGAAAGGAAAGAAGGAAGGGAAGACGAAAGGAAAGAAGGACAGAAGTAAAGGAAGAAGGAAATGAAGGAAGGAAAGAAGGAAGGAAAGAAGGGAAGGAAAGGAAAGAAGGATAGATGGAAGGAAAGAAGGAACAGTAAAAACAGACTGGGTCAATTTGACCTTAAATTTAAATTCAGTCACTTGTAACTCTTAATTAATCATTAACTGTTTAACAAGGAGACTAAAATGCTCCTGAATCAAATGAAACATAAAGTTCAGTATCGTCTGCATAGCTGTGATTTATTCTGGATTCAGCTTTAAAATATAGATATTAAAGATTTTTATATGTTTTTATGAATATCTTGCTAAGGCCTGGTTTATAATGTGTTCAATTCATTAAAAGGAAAGGAAGGAAAGGAGGGAGGAAGGAAGGTAGGTAGGAGGGAGGAAAGAAGGACAGATGGAAGGGAAAAAGGAAAGGAAGGAAGGAAGGAAGGAAGGACAGATGGAAGGGAAGAAGGAAAGGAAGGAAGGAAAGAAGGAAGGAAGGAAGGAAGGAGGGAAGGACAGATGGAAGGAAAGGAGGGAGGAAGGAAGGTAGGAGGGAGGGAAGGAAGGAAAGAAGGAAGGAGGGAAGGACAGAAGGAAGGAAAGGAAAGAAGGAAGGAAGGTAGGAGGGAGGGAGGGAGGAAAGAAGGACAGATGGAAGGGAAGAAGGAAAGGAAGGAAGGAAGGAAGGAAGGAAGGACAGACAGATGGAAGGGAAGAAGGAAAGGAAGGAAAGAAGGAAGGAAGGAAGGAAGGAGGGAAGGACAGAAGGAAGGAAAGGAAAGAAGGAAGGAAGGTAGGAGGGAGGGAGGAGGGAAGAAAGGAAGGAAGGGAGGAGGGAGGAAAGAAGGACAGATGGAAGGGAAGAAGGAAAGGAAGGAAGGAATGGAGGAGGGAAGGACAGAAGGAAGAGAGGAGGGAAGAAGGACAGAAGGAAGGAAAGGAAAGAATAAAGGAGGGAAGGAAAGGAAAGAATAAAGGAGGGAAGGAAAGGAAAGAAGGAAGGAAGGAAGGAAGGTAGGAGGGAGGGAGGAAAGAAGGACAGATGGAAGGGAAGAAGGAAAGGAAGGAAGGAATGGAGGAAGGAAGGGAGGAGGGAAGGAAAAAAGGACAGAAGGAAGGAAAAGAAGGAATAAAGGAGGGAAGGAAAGGAAAGGAAAGAAGGAAGGAAGGAAGCAATAGTAAAAACAGACAGGGTCAATTTGACCCGGGAGGACGACAGGAAGGTTCATGTTATTGATAAAGTTATGGGTCATTCTGATGTATGTATGAAACATTTCTCTCTCTCACCTCGCTCTGCAGCTCAGACACAGCCTTAACAAACTGAGTCTCTGCTGTTTCTGGGAGCTGAGAGTATAAACTGTGAGAGCGGCTCTTCTTCCCCTCCTCCTTGTATTTAATCTGAAAGACAGAAAAACATGAAAACAGATGATTAGCAGATACTGAACTCATAAAACAGATGATGTATTGATGAGATGTGACACAGTTTATTCATCAGTGTAATTAAGACATTGTGCTTGTTTGTAAAGCTGTTACATTAAATGACTGTATGGATGTTTGTCCTCCATCACTTTACATTGAAAGCACATTTGAAGGAGATATTTTAATAGTCAGTCTGATAACAGCAGGGAAACCTCTTTCACGGCTCACATGGACACCTGACTGCTGTAATGAGTCATTACTTTAGTGGTCAGACCACAGACTGTATAGAAGAAATGGACGTAACATCCGTGACGTCACCCATTGGTTTGTTGACTGCTGCTCGGAAGCCAATAGTATCGAATCTAGGCAGCGCCATCTTGAAAATTTCAGGTGCATGCTGGGAAAAATAAAAACACGGATTCTACTTATATGGGCATGAGGCGGAGTCATGGACGGACGTATGGGCAGGACCAAAGGCGGAGCGGGGAGGCTGCGATTGGTTGCGAGGGCTGGATCTCAAGGACATTGGTCAATCAACCTGTCAATCAGGACGTAGCCACGCCCTAATGCATACCCTGCTTTATCGTCACATATAAAATCAGGGAGGCCAAAATGTCCCAAATGAACATCATACTGCATTGAAGAAGGCTTTAAACTAGCGATTGAGACCATAAACACATTTTGAAAACGTTTACTGAGGTTAGAAATCAAGTGAGAAGTTGGTGAATTCTCCATTGACTTGTATAGAGACGGTCGCCCCCTGGTGGCCTTTTGATAGAATGCAGCTCTAAGTTACTTCCTGGTTGGCTTCATTTCAGAGGACCAGAACTCCCCGCCTGGGTCAGACATGGTTATATCTAAACAACACTGTGAATCATGGCATAGAGTAGACGTAACATCCGTGACGTCACCCATTGGTTTGTGGACTGCTGCTCGGAAGCCAATAGTTTCTAATCTGGGCAGCGCCATCTTGAAAATTTCAGGTGCATGCTGGGAAAAATAAAAACACGGATTCTACTTATATGGGCATGAGGCGGGGGCCATGGAAGGAGTGGGGAGGTTGCTATGGTTACGAGATTAAATAAACATCAACAGGCAGGATCCTGTATGAGTCTCCTCAGAATAAGTGGAGAGCTGCAGGAAGAAGAAGAATGCTGTTTGATTATTATAAATAATCACGCGGCCATTATCCAACGCTGTCTGATGTTTGTAGTGTAGACTCATCAGAGGCCGAATTAGCATCAGAACCAGGATCAAAGGGGCATCGCAGTCTGTTTGTAATGTGCATTCAGTGAGAAACATTAACCGTAGCTGAGGGGACACTGGAGGGGTAACTATGCTTTTTAGGGTGCAGGGAAAATAAACTTTACTTTGTCTTATTGTGACCCTGAAGAGGTTACACCACTTAGACATTTTTACCATAATCCTCTAATATATTCTCTCTAAATGGATTAAAAGCAGAAATTTGATGCTGGGTCCACAAAAAAAGAATGTGTGAAGTTATTCATACGTTTATTTTCACATTTTAACCCTTTAAATTTAAATTACACCAACATGGACACACATAATTGACTCGTCATCCTTTTACAGTCTCTCTCTCTCTCTCTCTCTCTCTCTCTCTCTCTCTCTCTCTCTCTCTCTCTCTCTCTCTGTCTCTCTCTCTCTATATAAAACGCCTCCTAAATATATAGTTTCATTTTTACACAGAGGTTGATTAATCCCTGAAAACAAGCCGGAGGAAACGGAGCATTTTGTCGTTGGACTATTTTCAGCGGCGTATTAATCCGCATTTTGTGCTCTACAAGACGAGCTGTGATTTATGGAACAGCTAATGGGGATCCTAACAAATACATAAATAAATAAATAAATAAATAAAGTGAGTATTTCTAGCAGCAGGGCCATGTGTGTGTGGGAGTCAGAATAAACTACAGTGTGTGTGTGTTACAGTGCAGCTTAATAGTATTTGTTGGTTTTGGTCTCCTAATGCAATGCTCTGACTGAATATAAGCAGATATATCCTTCATTTAACCCTCCTGTTGTCCTCGAGTCAAGGAAGGGAGGAAGGAAAGGACAAAGGAAGGAGGGAGGAAGGAAGGAAAGGACAAAGGAAGGAGGGAAGGAAGGGAGGAAAGGAGTAAGGACGAAAAGAGGAAGGAATTAAGGAGAGAAGGGAGGAAGGAAGAGGGAGGGAGGGAGAGAGGGAAAGAGGAAGGAAGTAAGGAAAGAAGGAAGGGAGGAAGGAAAGGAGTAAGGAGGGAAAGAAGGAAGGAAGGAAGAGATAGGGTCAATTTGACCCAGGAGGACGACACAAGGGTTAAAAGCATGTTCTCCTCATGCATGGGTTTCCTCCTCTAGAGTCAGAAGATATGCATGTTAGTTTAGGTTGTGATGCTCCTGTAAGGTGATGTAATGGGTGGAGCTCTTCTCTGTCTTTGCAGGTGAAAGCTGAATGCATTAACTCAGAGCACTTTGGCTCAGATCTCCCTGCTGACTGTCTCACCTCTGCTTCTCCTCACATGCGTCTTAGTGCTGGGCGGTAGGACCAAAAATGTATATCATGGTATTTTTCAAAATAAAAGCAGTTTCACGGTATATGACAGTATTTTTTTTTCATGCATAATCAGCTGTTCACAACATCTTCTACTAGTTGAGAGAGGAACTACTACTCTACTGAAGTATATTAACTCAGGATGGACTATTTTACTGTCATGATGAGTCAATATTAGTAATATCAGACTCATCTCCCTCCTCCCTCCCGTTTGTCTTCTCTCCTGGGAATCTCCTGTAATTTACTGCCCCAACTTTGTTTGTTAATAATAATAATAATAAGAAGAGCACAATAACAAAGGTTTTATTTTGAAAGCTTAGACAGGAAGCCGCTGCAGCTCCGTTAGTTTGACAGAAGCTGAAACACACAGTGAAATACCTACCTACCTACCTACCTACCTACCTACCTATGTATCTATCCATCCATCTATCTATCTATCCATCCATCTACCAATCCATCCATCCATCCATCCATCCATCCATCCATGCATCCATGCATCCACCCATCCACCCATCCACCCACCCACCCACTCACCGATCTATCTATCTATCCATCCATCCATCCATCCATCCATCCATCCATCCATCCATCCATCCATCCACCCACCCACCCACCCACCCACCCATCCATCCATCCATCCATCCATCCACCCACTCACTCACTCACTCACTCACCCATCTATCTATCTATCTATCTATCTATCTATCTATCCATCCATCACACATTCATGCATCCATCATCCAGCCTTAAACATTACCAATACCAATGATATTCACACCTCACACTTCAGCTACTTTTAAGTTTATCTCAGTTTAAATAAATATATTTGGTTAAATGTCTGTCTTCCTTTTATTGTGGCTACTTGGGCCACAAGTCATAAGAACTTAAACTCCAGCAGTAACATGGTTTAGATGTTTAAATTATCCTTAAACTGAGCTTTTCAGAGCCTGAATGATGATACTGACATAAGAATAAAAAATAGATGCTGAAAATACAAAATATATTGTAAAGGCTTTCTATATTCTTCATCATTTTCTTTAGAAATCTGTTAAAAAAAGGTCATGTGATACGATTAAATGGAGCAAATATAGTTAATTCCAAGTTTTCTTTATATATTTGAAATCACACTATTTTAAGTAGTAGCTTCCTATCTAGTTAGTAAACTGATAGTAACTCTAATTAAATTGATAAAATGTTCATCTATAAGTAAAATCTTAAAACTCTTTCTCACTTCCTCTGATATCTTCTCTGATAACTGGAGACTTCTGATTGATCTCACATCATGTAAAGAGTTCATGTGGATTTTAAATGTTGTGAGCTGACTGAAGGATATTTTTTCATTCACCTCACTCTGCACGTCAGTCATCTCTTTGGCGAAGTTGGTTTCTAAAGTGTCGGGCAGAGTGGAGAACAGAGAGGTGGACATCTCCTTCTTCCCGCTCTCCTTGTATTTGATCTGTGAAACGGCAGCAGAGGAAGATAAATGAGGAGGAAGGTTCATCTTGTAATGGACCTGACAGGTTTTAAAGTTAATATTCATGATGTGAACCCTCACAGAGATCTAACGTTACCTCGCTGAGCAGCTCTGCAGCCTCTTTAGCGTGCAGCGTCTCCATGGTGTGAGGCAGCAGAGAGTACAGGTTGGTCTGCACCTCCTTCTTACCCGCCTCCTTGTACTTCATCTAAAAGTGTGAATGAACGGGTTACTTTCAATGTTAATGTGTAGGATTGTGTAATACACTCTTTTCTCTACATTTAACTACATTTCTATAACAGGAATGGAAATTAAAGCTGCTCAATTAATCGAAATTTGATCGTGATTACGATTTAGGGGTTAAATGACCTCAAAACTAATAAAATCGAGGGGAAATGATTTTTAATAATAAAGAGATAGCGCTCAATAACAAAGGTTTTATTTTGAAAAGCTTAGACAGGAAGTGGCTGCAGCTCCGTTAGTTTAACAGAAGTCAGACGATGCTGAGTTTACTGACTAATTATTAAAAACCAGGAAGTGATGTGTGAACTATCGTCATGGTAACCAGCTCAGCTCTAATATCACATTTTCTGCTGTGTGTTGCGTTAACCTTTGTGTCGTCCTCCCGGGTCAAATTGACCCCGTCTGTTTTGACTGTTCCTTCTTTCCTCCCTCCTTTCCTTCCTTCTTCCTTCCTTCCTCCCTCCTCCCTTCCTTCCTTCTTTCTTTCCTCTGTCCTTCCTTTCCTCCCTTCCTACTTTTCTTTCCTTCCTTCCTCCCTCTTGTCCTTCCTTCTTCCTTCCTCCCTCCCTCCTTTCCTTTCCTTCCTTCCTTCCTCCCTCCTTTCCTTCCTTCATCCCCTTCCTTCCTTTCCTCTTTTCCTTTCTCCCTCCCTCCTAACTTCCTTCCTTCGTTCTTTCCTTCTTCCTTCCTTCCCACCTTCCTTCCTCCCTCCCTCCCTCCTAACTACCTTCCTTCCTTCCTTCCTTTCTCCCTCCTTTCCTTCCTTCCTTATTTCCTTCCTCCTTCCCTTCCTTCCTTGACTTGAGGACAACAGGAGGGTTAAACTGCTGCTTGGAAAGAACATGAATGAAGCCGAATGGACAATAAATGCAGCATGTTTCTAAAGTTTAAAAAAAAATTGTTTTAATAATTGTGATTATGATTTTTTTTCCATAATCGAGCAGCCCTACTGGAAATATGATTTTTTAGATTTCTTTTCATCCTCTGAGAGTCTCGTTCACAAGCTTACCAAAGAGCTCATAACGCTTTGAGGCCTCTTTGGATACTTTTCTTGCTCTCATTTAATTTGAGTGGTATAATATTTGATAAAGATGTGTTCCTGTACCTCGCTCTGCAGCTCAGACAGCTGTTTGGCCAGCTGTGTCTCGGTGGTCTCGGGGAGCTGATGGTACAAACTGCTCTGAATCTTCTGCTTCAGACCTTCTTTATACTTCAGCTGCAGCAGAGAGACACACAGAGACAGACAGGTCCAGCATCACTTTTTATATCATTTACATATTTTAACAAGTCACTGTGGTAAAAAGATGCATTGATCCTAAACTGTAGATGTGTGTTTAAGGTTTACTTTGCCATCAATATGAAACCCTAAAGGTGTAAAACAGGTCTGATGTGAACCTTTATGGGGTCCTTGTAGCTACAGGGGTTCATTATATATTTTAAGTGATGACATCATCTCACAGTGAAGAGTTTTTAGAGTTGGCCCTGTGTGTTCACATGGGAATCATTCACTCCTAAAGATTCTTACACTGATGAAAGCAATGAACATTTTTAATTCTAATAATGATAAAAGCTGAGGAGAATGAAAACCCAGGGCAAGATTATCATAACTGTCTTTAAATTGTCTTAAATTGACTACAGTAACCAAGATAGTAACCCACACTGTCCCTGTAACTTTAAACTGTATGTATGAATGAATAAAGACAATTCATTTTAAAGTGGAGAAACAAAACCTGTACTACAATCTGTATTTGACTTAAAAACCTTATGAGTTGATTCAGGTGTTTTGTGACTTTAACTGCAGATTGAAAATAAAAGCAGCAAAGGACCAAAAGGAGGAAGAACTATTACGTCACTCTGCAGGTTTGACGCCTCTTTAGCGTGCTGGCTGTCGATGGTTTCAGGCATCAGAGAGTACAAGTTGATGTTCATCTCCTTCTTCCCTTCCTCTTTATATTTCACCTGAAACGTCAGAAATGTTGATTTTTGATCAGCAGATTCATCAAGTCATTTAAGGAAGGAACGATGAAAGGAAGGAAGGAAGGAAGGAAGGAGGGGGAGAGAAGGGAGGAAGGAAAGATGGAAGGAAGGAAAGAAGGAAGAAAGGGAGGAAAGAACGATGGAGGGAAGAAAGGAGGGATGGACGGATGAAGGAAGGAAGAAAGGGAGGAAAGAAAGATGGAAGGGAGGAAGGAAGGAAGGAAGGAAGGAAGGAAGGAAGGAATGAAAGAAGGACAGAAGGAAGAAAAGGAGGAAGGAAGGAAGGAAGAAAGGGAGGAAAGAAGGATGGGGGAAGAAAGGAGGGAATGGACGGACACAATGAAGGAAGGAAGGAAGGAATGAATGAATGAATGAAGGAAGGAAGGAAGGAAGGGAGGAAGGACAGATGGAAGGACAGAAGAAAGGAAGGAAGGAAGGAAGGAAGGAAGGAAGGAAGGAATGAAGGAAGGAAAAGAAGACAGGAAGGAAAGTGGCCCCCTCGGTGGGCCGGTTCTGGCCCACAGGCCCTCACATTTGACCTCCCTGCTCTAGAAGTAGAAGAAGCTGTTATTCTCTAGTTTCTTCTTCTGTGGTTTCTGTACCTCGCTCTGGAGCTCAGAGACTTCCTTAGCGTGGGTCGTCTCTATGGTAACCGGCATCAGCTGGAACAGACTGGAGGAGAGACCGTTCTTCAGAGCCGCTCTGTACTTCAGCTGTACACAAACAGGAGCATCAAACATTACCCAGCTATTAAAAGAAAGAGAGGAGGATGGAGGGATGGATGGATGGATGGATGGATGGATGGATGTGTGTCAGTGTGTGTGTGTGTGTGTGTGTGGTGGGTGTGTGTGTGTGGGTGTGTGTGTGGTGTGTGTGTAGTATTTTTACCTCACTCTGCAGGTCGGAGGCCTGCTTAGCGTGCAGCGTCTCCAGAGTCTCGGGCAGAGTGGAGTACAGAGAGCTGCACACGTCTTTCTTCCCTTTTTTTATATTTCATCTACAGTGAATGACATGAGGTGAAGTCAGAAACACAAGAAGAAGGAGGAATGGAAGAAAGAAGGACAGAGGAAAGAAGGAAGGAGGGAGGAAGGGAAAGAAGGACAGAGGAAAGAAGGAAGGAGGGAGGGAGAGAGAAAGGAAAAGAGGAAAGAAGGAAGGAGGGAGGGGAGGGAGGAAGAAGGAAGGAAGGGAGGAAGAAGGAAGGGAGGAAGGAAAGGTGGGGAGGAAGGAAAGGAGGAAGGAAGGAAGGAAGGAAGGAAGGAAGGAAGGAAGGAAGGAAGGAAGGCAGGAAGAAGGAAGGAGGGAGGGAGTAAAGGAAAGAAGAAAAGGAGGAATGAAAGGATGGATGGAGGAAATAAAGAAGGAAGGAGGGTAGGAGGGAGGGAGGAGGAAGGAAGGAAGGGAGGAAAGAGAGAAAAGAAGGAAGGAGGGAGAAAGAGAGAAAGGAAAAGAGGAAGGTAGGAATGAAGGAAAGAAGGAACAGTCCAAACAGACACGAGGTGAAGTCAGAAACACAAGAAGAAGAAGAACACTGACATCACATTCAAGAGGCTTCCTGTATGAATCTGAACACACAACAGACAATTTAATAAATAAAACCAGATGATTTAAGCTGCAGGGCTGTAGAGGTAAAAATAATCTGTGTCATGCAGTGAAGAAAATCACATCTTATAGTCTAAAGCAGGGATGTCAAACATGCGGCCCGCGGGCAAGATACGGCCCACTGAGAGGTGCGATCCGGCCCGCTTTTTTCCTTCCTTCCTTCCTTCCTTCCTTCCTCCCTTCCTTTCTTCCTTCTGTCTTTCCTTCCATCTGTCCTTCTTTCCTTTCTTCATTTCTGTCCTTCCTTCCTTCCTTCCTTTCTTTCTTCCTTCTGTCTTTCCTTCCATCTGTCCTTCCTTCCTTCCTTCCTTCTCTTTCCTTCCATCTGTCCTTCCTTCCTTCCTTCCTTCTCTTTCCTTCCATCTGTCCTTCCTTCCTTTCTTCCTTTCTTTCTTCCTTCTGTCTTTCCTTCCATCTGTCCTTCCTTCCTTCCTTCCTTCTCTTTCCTTCCATCTGTCCTTCCTTCCTTTCTTCCTTCTGTCTTTCCTTCCATCTGTCCTTCCTTCCTTCCTTCCTTCTCTTTCCTTCCATCTGTCCTTCCTTCCTTCTCTTTCCTTCCATCTGTCCTTCCTTCCTTTCTTCCTTCTGTCTTTCCTTCCATCTGTCCTTCCTTCCTTCCTTCCTTCTCTTTCCTTCCATCTGTCCTTCCTTTCTTCATTCTGTCCTTCCTTCCTTCCTCCCTTCTGTCTTTCCTTCCATCTGTCCTTCCTTCCTTCTCTTTCCTTCCATCTGTCCTTCTTTCCTTTCTTCATTCTGTCCTTCCTTCCTTCCTCCCTTCTGTCTTTCCTTCCATCTGTCCTTCCTTCCTTCATTCTGTCCTTCCTTCCTTCCTTCCTTTCTTTCTTCCTTCTGTCTTTCCTTCCATCTGTCCTTCCTTCCTTCCTTCCTTCTCTTTCCTTCCATCTGTCCTTCCTTCCTTCCTTCCTTCCTTCCTCCCTTCCTTTCTTCCTTCTGTCTTTCCTTCCATCTGTCCTTCTTTCCTTTCTTCATTCTGTCCTTCCTTCCTTCCTCCCTTCTGTCTTTCCTTCCATCTGTCCTTCCTTCCTTTCTTCATTCTGTCCTTCCTTCCTTCCTTCCTTTCTTTCTTCCTTCTGTCTTTCCTTCCATCTGTCCTTCCTTCCTTCCTTCCTTCTCTTTCCTTCCATCTGTCCTTCCTTCCTTCTCTTTCCTTCCATCTGTCCTTCTTTCCTTTCTCCCTTCCTTCTCTCTGTCTGTCCATCCTTCACTATCTCTCTTTCCTACCTTTTCTTTCCTCCTTCCTTTTGCCTGTCTTGCCTTCCTTCCCTTCTTATTTCCTTATTTCCTTCTTTCCTTATTTCCTTCCATCTTTTTAATGGTCCGGCCCACATCAGATCACATTGGTCTGTATGTGGCCCTTGAATGAAGATGACTTTGACACCTCTGGTCTAAATTGAAGCGTTTCAGACCTCAACAACACATCTGATGTTGAGTTTAATGTTAATCCTTAAAACCAAACCCTGTTTCTGATGTTATTCAGCCCGTTCTCTTCAGTCTACGTACAAATAACATGACTTTGGACTTTTAAATTGAATGCAGCACATACACCAATCCTTCATGTGATACTCTTTGCTTTTATAAGGTGATTTTTTAGCTCATTGGTTGAGAGGATGGTTGGATAATCAGCTGGAAACAAACATATAAAACAGCTGATTTTTAACATCATGTTCGGCCATTTTTTATATTTCTACTGCATTTCAGTGTTTTTAAACCACAACTCTGATCTTTCTCTTACTTTAAATGAGTGATTTTTATGCTTTAAAACAAACCCTAACACCTTTCTGTACATAAACCTGCAACCTGACCAACACTGTTTTGGTGTCTAATCAATCAATAGCATCAAATTACACATGAAAAGGTAAAAAATCCTCCCTTCCTTCTTCCTCCCTCCCTCCTTTCCTTCTCCCTTCCTTCCTCCCTCCTTTCCTTCCTTCTTCCTTCTCCCTCCCTCCCTTCCACCCTTCCTCCCTCCCTCCTTTTTCATCCCTCCCTTCCTTCTTCCTCTATTTTCTTCTTGCTTCCTTCGTTCTTCCTCCCTTCTCGCTTTCGTTCCTTCCTCTCTCTTTCCTCTCTTCCTTCTGTCCTCAATTCCTCCCTCCCTTCCTATTTTCCTTCCTCTCTCCTTTCTTTCCTTCCTTCCTTCTCCCTCCCTTCCTTCTTCCTCCTTTCCTTCATCCCTCCTTTCTCCTTTCCTTCCTTCTTCCTTCCTCCCTCCTTTCCTTCCTTCTTCCTCCCTCCCTCCTTTCTTTCCTTCCCTCCCATCCATCCTCCCTCCCTTCCTTCCTCCTTTCCTTCCTTCTTCCTCCCTCCCTCCCTCCTTTCTTTCCTTCTTCCTCCCTTCCTTCCTTGACTTGAGGACAACTGGAGGGTTAAGGTACTTTATTAGTCACACATACAGTTGTAAAGTAGTAGGAGTGATCTTTAAAATAAAATAAATGAAAGACTTCCTGACCTCACTCTGCAGCTCAGAGACGGCTTTAGCAAACTGCATCTCCGTAGTCTCTGGCAGCTGAGAGTAGATACTCTGAGAGCGGCTCTTCTTCCCGCTCTCTTTGTACTTAGTCTGTAAAAAAAAAAGACAGAGACACACAATCACAAACATGGAGATTAACTTCTCCTGACAGATTATTGTGTTTTCCAGGTAAGATGAGCAGGATTTAGTCTCTTTGTGATGTTGCTGCATGAAAGAAAAAACAAAGCTGAGAGTTTCTGCTTCTCTCTGCTCACATAAAGATTATACCCGTCTGATCTGCTGGCTTTAACCCTCCTGTTGTCCTCGAGTCAAGGAAGGAAGGGAGGAAGAAGGAAGGAAGGCAAGGGAGGGAGGGAGGAGGGAGGCGATGGAGAGAGGAGAGGGAGGGAGGGAGGGAGGGAGGAGGGGAAGGAAGGAAGGAAGGAATGAAGGAAGGAAGGAAGGGAGGGGAGGGGAGGGAGGGAGGGAGGGAGGGAGACAGGGGAGGGTGAGGGATGGAGGAAGGAAGGAAGGAATGAAGGAAGGAAGGAAGGGAAGGGAGGGAGGAAGGGAGGGAGGGAGGAAGGAAGGAAGGAAGGAATGAAGGAAGGTCGGAGGGAGGGAGGAAAGAAGGAAGGGAGGAAGGAAGGAAAGGCAGGAGGAAGGAAGGGAGGAAAGGAAGGTAGGAGGGAGGGAGAGAGAAAGGAAAAGAGAAAGGAAAAGAGGAAGGAAAGAAGGACAGAGGAAATAAGGAAGGAGGGAAGGAAAGAAGGAAGGGAGGAAAGAGAGAGGAAGGAAAGAAAGCGAGAAGGTGGAATGGATGAAAGAAGGACAGAGGAAAGAAGGAAGGAGGGAGGTTAGAGAGAAAGAGGAAGGGAGGACAGAATGGAGGAAGAAAGGGGGACGGAGGAAGGTAGGAAGGAAGGGAGAAAAGAAGGAAGGAAGGAAGGGAGAAAGAGAGAAAAGGAAAAGAGGAAGGGAGGAATGAAGGACAGAACGGAGGAAGAAAGAGGGAGGTAGGAAGGTAGGAAGGAAGGAGGAGGAAGGAAGAGAAGGAAGGAAGGGAGGAGGAGAGAGAAAGGAAATCAGGAAGGGAGGAAG
>JAJDFG010001441.1:0-30000 GCA_021039105.1 Scomber colias
CCTTTCCTTCTTCCTACCTCCTTTCCTTCTTTCTTCCTCGCTTTCCTTCCTCCCTCCTTTCTTTTATTCCTTCCTTCCCCCCTTCCTCCCTCCTTTCCTTCCATCTGTCCTTCCCTCCTTCCTTCCTACCTCCTTTCCTTCCTTCCTCCCTCCTTTCCTTCCTACCTCCTATCCTTCCTCCCTCCTTTCCTTCCTTCCATCTATCCTTCCCTCCTTCCTTCTTACCTCCTTTCCTTCCCTCCGTCCTTTCCTTTATTCCTTCCCTTCTTCCTCCATTCCTTCCTTCTTCCTCCATTCCTTCCTTTCCTTCTTCCTCCCTCCTTTCCTTCCATCTTCCTCGCTTCCTTCCTCCCTCCTTTCCTTCCATCTGTCCTTCCCCTCCTTCCTTCCTACCTCCTTTCCTTCCTTCCTCCCTCCTTTCCTTCCTTCCTTCCTTCCTTCCATCTATCCTTCCCTCCTTCCTTCTTACCTCCTTTCCTTCCCTCCGTCCTTTCCTTTATTCCTTCCCTTCTTCCTCCATTCCTTCCTTTCCTTCTTCCTACCTCCTTTCCTTCTTTCTTCCTTGCTTTCTTCCTCCCTCCTTCCCTTCCATTTGTCCTTCCCTCCTTCCTTCCTACCTCCTTTCCTTCCTTCCTCCCTCCTTTCCTTCCTCCCTCCTTTCCTTCTTTCCTTCCATTTATGCACTGTAGCTCACTGGGAAGAGAAAGCAACCGTTTCCAGCGACCCTCCCTTACACCAGGGATGTGCTCCCGAGACAACTGCTCTACCCACTTTTGCAGCCACACTTAAATTCCCCTAAGGCCAGTCCCCCTTAATGAAGGAGTGTCAAAAATGCGGCCCGCCGAGTAGTCCAGTCCGGCCCACATTCCTTCCTGTCGTCTTTTCCTTCTTTCCATCTGTCCTTCCTGCCTTCCTTTTTTCCTTTCTTCGTTCCTACCTTCCTTTCTTCCTTCCATCTGTCCTTCCTACCTTCCAGAACAAAGAGATCAGAGCACATTACTCCAGCTCTAAAGTCTTTACACTGGCTCCCAGTCAGTTCTAAAGTCTTTACACTGGCTCCCAGTCAGGTCTAAAGTCTTTATACTGGCTCCCAGTCAGTTCTAAAGTCTTTACACTGGCTCCCAGTCAGCTATAGAATAGATTTTAAAGTTCTGCTACTGGTCTACAAATCACTGAATGGTTTAGGTCCAGATAGTTGAGCCCAGAGTTCAAACTAAACATGGTGAAGCAGCTTTTAGCTGTTATGCTGCACACAACTGGAACAAACTACCAGCAGAACTGAAATCATTTTTAAATCCAGGTTAAAAACACTGCTCTTCTCCTGAGCTTATGATTGAGCTCTTTTAAAGCACTTTACATTTTAATCTTTCATTTGCACTCTATGTCCTTTTAATGATTTTAAAGCTAATTTATTATTTTATGCTGCTTCTATTTTTCTGTACTTTGTTTTTATTATGGGGGGGGGGGGGGGTAATTGTATGTTTTCTCAAATTACATGTTTTTCTGTTTTATGTAAAGCACATTGAGTTGCCATTGTGTATGAAATGCGCTATATAAATAAAACTGCCTTGCCTTGCCTTCCTTTTTTCCTTTCTTCATTCCTTCCTTCCTACCTTCCTTTCTTCCTTCCATCTGTCCTTCCTACCTTCCTTTCCAAACTCCACTGACCAAATACCTCCTCAAAACTGAAATCCAACAGACAAAAATCACCTGTGGAACTGCCTGATTGGTTTCAATCAGTGGTGTCAATTAGTCAAATGGAAATCAGCTTATCCCAAACAAATATAAGAAACAAGTTATGTTCAGTCATGTGTGCAGTGTATGGATGAGTGAAAGGTGTTGTGTGAAGTGTTGAATGCAGGAGGTAGTAATACTTAGGCAAGGCAGTTTTATATATATATAGCACATTTCATACATTTTAAAGTGCTTTGGGAAGGGAAGGGAAGGGAAGGGAAGGGAAGGGAAGGGAAGGGAAGGGAAGGGAAGGGAAGGGAAGGGAAGGGAAGGGAAGGGAAGGGAAGGGAAGGGAAGGGAAGGGAAGGGAAGGGAAGGGAAGGGAAGGGAAGGGGACAGAGGGCGAAGGTGAAGGCGACTGGGACAGAGGGCGAAGGTGAAGGCGACTGGGACAGAGGGCGAAGGTGAAGGCGACTGGGACAGAGGGCGAAGGTGAAGGCGACTGGGACAGAGGGCGAAGGTGAAGGCGACTGGGACAGAGGGCGAAGGTGAAGGCGACTGGGACAGAGGGCGAAGGTGAAGGCGACTGGGACAGAGGGCGAAGGTGAAGGCGACTGGGACAGAGGGCGAAGGTGAAGGCGACTGGGACAGAGGGCGAAGGTGAAGGCGACTGGGACAGAGGGCGAAGGTGAAGGCGACTGGGACAGAGGGCGAAGGTGAAGGCGACTGGGACAGAGGGCGAAGGTGAAGGCGACTGGGACAGAGGGCGAAGGTGAAGGCGACTGGGACAGAGGGCGAAGGTGAAGGCGACTGGGACAGAGGGCGAAGGTGAAGGCGACTGGGACAGAGGGCGAAGGTGAAGGCGACTGGGACAGAGGGCGAAGGTGAAGGCGACTGGGACAGAGGGCGAAGGTGAAGGCGACTGGGACAGAGGGCGAAGGTGAAGGCGACTGGGACAGAGGGCGAAGGTGAAGGCGACTGGGACAGAGGGCGAAGGTGAAGGCGACTGGGACAGAGGGCGAAGGTGAAGGCGACTGGGACAGAGGGCGAAGGTGAAGGCGACTGGGACAGAGGGCGAAGGTGAAGGCGACTGGGACAGAGGGCGAAGGTGAAGGCGACTGGGACAGAGGGCGAAGGTGAAGGCGACTGGGACAGAGGGCGAAGGTGAAGGCGACTGGGACAGAGGGCGAAGGTGAAGGCGACTGGGACAGAGGGCGAAGGTGAAGGCGACTGGGACAGAGGGCGAAGGTGAAGGCGACTGGGACAGAGGGCGAAGGTGAAGGCGACTGGGACAGAGGGCGAAGGTGAAGGCGACTGGGACAGAGGGCGAAGGTGAAGGCGACTGGGACAGAGGGCGAAGGTGAAGGCGACTGGGACAGAGGGCGAAGGTGAAGGCGACTGGGACAGAGGGCGAAGGTGAAGGCGACTGGGACAGAGGGCGAAGGTGAAGGCGACTGGGACAGAGGGCGAAGGTGAAGGCGACTGGGACAGAGGGCGAAGGTGAAGGCGACTGGGACAGAGGGCGAAGGTGAAGGCGACTGGGACAGAGGGCGAAGGTGAAGGCGACTGGGACAGAGGGCGAAGGTGAAGGCGACTGGGACAGAGGGCGAAGGTGAAGGCGACTGGGACAGAGGGCGAAGGTGAAGGCGACTGGGACAGAGGGCGAAGGTGAAGGCGACTGGGACAGAGGGCGAAGGTGAAGGCGACTGGGACAGAGGGCGAAGGTGAAGGCGACTGGGACAGAGGGCGAAGGTGAAGGCGACTGGGACAGAGGGCGAAGGTGAAGGCGACTGGGACAGAGGGCGAAGGTGAAGGCGACTGGGACAGAGGGCGAAGGTGAAGGCGACTGGGACAGAGGGCGAAGGTGAAGGCGACTGGGACAGAGGGCGAAGGTGAAGGCGACTGGGACAGAGGGCGAAGGTGAAGGCGACTGGGACAGAGGGCGAAGGTGAAGGCGACTGGGACAGAGGGCGAAGGTGAAGGCGACTGGGACAGAGGGCGAAGGTGAAGGCGACTGGGACAGAGGGCGAAGGTGAAGGCGACTGGGACAGAGGGCGAAGGTGAAGGCGACTGGGACAGAGGGCGAAGGTGAAGGCGACTGGGACAGAGGGCGAAGGTGAAGGCGACTGGGACAGAGGGCGAAGGTGAAGGCGACTGGGACAGAGGGCGAAGGTGAAGGCGACTGGGACAGAGGGCGAAGGTGAAGGCGACTGGGACAGAGGGCGAAGGTGAAGGCGACTGGGACAGAGGGCGAAGGTGAAGGCGACTGGGACAGAGGGCGAAGGTGAAGGCGACTGGGACAGAGGGCGAAGGTGAAGGCGACTGGGACAGAGGGCGAAGGTGAAGGCGACTGGGACAGAGGGCGAAGGTGAAGGCGACTGGGACAGAGGGCGAAGGTGAAGGCGACTGGGACAGAGGGCGAAGGTGAAGGCGACTGGGACAGAGGGCGAAGGTGAAGGCGACTGGGACAGAGGGCGAAGGTGAAGGCGACTGGGACAGAGGGCGAAGGTGAAGGCGACTGGGACAGAGGGCGAAGGTGAAGGCGACTGGGACAGAGGGCGAAGGTGAAGGCGACTGGGACAGAGGGCGAAGGTGAAGGCGACTGGGACAGAGGGCGAAGGTGAAGGCGACTGGGACAGAGGGCGAAGGTGAAGGCGACTGGGACAGAGGGCGAAGGTGAAGGCGACTGGGACAGAGGGCGAAGGTGAAGGCGACTGGGACAGAGGGCGAAGGTGAAGGCGACTGGGACAGAGGGCGAAGGTGAAGGCGACTGGGACAGAGGGCGAAGGTGAAGGCGACTGGGACAGAGGGCGAAGGTGAAGGCGACTGGGACAGAGGGCGAAGGTGAAGGCGACTGGGACAGAGGGCGAAGGTGAAGGCGACTGGGACAGAGGGCGAAGGTGAAGGCGACTGGGACAGAGGGCGAAGGTGAAGGCGACTGGGACAGAGGGCGAAGGTGAAGGCGACTGGGACAGAGGGCGAAGGTGAAGGCGACTGGGACAGAGGGCGAAGGTGAAGGCGACTGGGACAGAGGGCGAAGGTGAAGGCGACTGGGACAGAGGGCGAAGGTGAAGGCGACTGGGACAGAGGGCGAAGGTGAAGGCGACTGGGACAGAGGGCGAAGGTGAAGGCGACTGGGACAGAGGGCGAAGGTGAAGGCGACTGGGACAGAGGGCGAAGGTGAAGGCGACTGGGACAGAGGGCGAAGGTGAAGGCGACTGGGACAGAGGGCGAAGGTGAAGGCGACTGGGACAGAGGGCGAAGGTGAAGGCGACTGGGACAGAGGGCGAAGGTGAAGGCGACTGGGACAGAGGGCGAAGGTGAAGGCGACTGGGACAGAGGGCGAAGGTGAAGGCGACTGGGACAGAGGGCGAAGGTGAAGGCGACTGGGACAGAGGGCGGAGCCTTTGTCGCCGTGTCTACCTTTGTGGCATCAACGGTTGCCACGGCGACAAAGCCTTTGTCGCCGTGTCTACCTTTGTGGCATCAACGGTTGCCACGGCGACAAAGCCTTTGTCGCCGTGTCTACCTTTGTGGCATCAACGGTTGCCACGGCGACAAAGCCTTTGTCGCCGTGTCTACCTTTGTGGCATCAACGGTTGCCACGGCGACAAAGCCTTTGTCGCCGTGTCTACCTTTGTGGCATCAACGGTTGCCACGGCGACAAAGCCTTTGTCGCCGTGTCTACCTTTGTGGCATCAACGGTTGCCACGGCGACAAAGCCTTTGTCGCCGTGTCTACCTTTGTGGCATCAACGGTTGCCACGGCGACAAAGCCTTTGTCGCCGTGTCTACCTTTGTGGCATCAACGGTTGCCACGGCGACAAAGCCTTTGTCGCCGTGTCTACCTTTGTGGCATCAACGGTTGCCACGGCGACAAAGCCTTTGTCGCCGTGTCTACCTTTGTGGCATCAACGGTTGCCACGGCGACAAAGCCTTTGTCGCCGTGTCTACCTTTGTGGCATCAACGGTTGCCACGGCGACAAAGCCTTTGTCGCCGTGTCTACCTTTGTGGCATCAACGGTTGCCACGGCGACAAAGCCTTTGTCGCCGTGTCTACCTTTGTGGCATCAACGGTTGCCACGGCGACAAAGCCTTTGTCGCCGTGTCTACCTTTGTGGCATCAACGGTTGCCACGGCGACAAAGCCTTTGTCGCCGTGGCATCAACGGTTGCCACGGCGACAAAGCCTTTGTCGCCGTGTCTACCTTTGTGGCATCAACGGTTGCCACGGCGACAAAGCCTTTGTCGCCGTGTCTACCTTTGTGGCATCAACGGTTGCCACGGCGACAAAGCCTTTGTCGCCGTGTCTACCTTTGTGGCATCAACGGTTGCCACGGCGACAAAGCCTTTGTCGCCGTGTCTACCTTTGTGGCATCAACGGTTGCCACGGCGACAAAGCCTTTGTCGCCGTGTCTACCTTTGTGGCATCAACGGTTGCCACGGCGACAAAGGGGCAGCAACGGTTGCCACGGCAACAAAGGGGCAGCAACGGTTGCCAAAGGCTTTGTTGCCGTGTCTACCTTTGTCTACCTTTGTGGCAGCAACGGTTGCCACGGCAACAAAGGGGCAGCAACGGTTGCCACGGCAACAAAGGGGCAGCAATGGTTGCCACGGCAACAAACGTCACTTATAAAACACTTATAAAACACTTCTATGTGCTGTTTTTTTAGTTTGATGGACGTGTAGTAAATTCTAATGATCATATATAAGTTTGCAGACGTTACTACATCACTTAAGTTCACTTTAGTTCAGAAACATTTCACATTACTTCAGTTCATCTCAGGTCAGTTCAGTTTGTCTTTGGTCAGTCCTCCGTCTCTGCCTCAAATATAATGTCTCCATGTGTTCATGTTTAATTAATGCTGCTCTAATCTGTTTCAGGCTACCTCTGGCTCTAGAGTTCTCCAAAGAGGCCAAAGATGTCACAACACAACTGACTTCTTTATCCTTTGAAGATTACGACCAGATGAGTGATAATGAGGACAAGTGTGAGTCTGTTGCCGAAGCAGCCAAAAAACTGAAGTGTCACAGCTGTCTGTATGATTGGACACACAAGTTCAGACACAAGCCAAGAACTCAGAGGTGGTGGTGATAAACCGGTTTATTGCCAAGAAAAAGGTGGGAACAGATGCACAGGGCGATGGAGATGGACCAGAAACCGGTTGGTGGGGAATCCAGAGGAAGCAGGGACAGATATGCTGGGAGGGAGGCTGGCGGGCTGGTGGAGCAGAAAGAGGTTTCCAGGGAGACCACGACAGAGCAGGTGAGTTGATTGGTCCAGGAGCTGAAGACAGGGAAACAACAATCAATTAATTAATGCTATGAAAACACTGAAGAAGAGACAAGAGCCAAGGTACCACTGTGAGTAAGCAGACGATCTGGCAACGAGTGGAGGACTGAACCAGGATTTATGGACGAGGTGAGTAGATGCAGACGAGGCTCCATTGATTTCAGGTGTGCAGGTAAGTGTTCCAGCTCCGCCCAGCTCCAGACCAACCTCCAGTCAGAACACACACACACACACACACACACACACACACATCTTACCGATACGTGCATATGGTTTGCAGTGAATATGATCAAATTATTAGTAGTAGTTTATGGGCAGGGTAACTTTACTGAAATTCAAAATTGAAATAAGGGTATTTTCAAAAGCAAAAAAATTAAAATAAAATAAAATAAACAATAAATATTTTTTAAAAACTTTATGATATATTCTGTACCTGATGTGGTTTTAGGGGTCTGTGTTGTAACAGCCTGCAATGAGAGATAAAAACATGTAGTTAGACTAAATGTGATAGAAACATTTCCTCAATGCTGCACATTTGTCATTAAAGGACAAGTTCACAATGTTTAAAGTGTGTCTTAAAACAACACAGCATGTTCACCTCATACAGGCCTAAATGTTCATAGGTGCAAAATCAATAGACCAAACAGATACTCACAGGCATGAGACGGTAGAGGCGGTTGATAAAATAGGCCTCTATAGTTAGGTCAAGCAGAGCCAAGCTCACCAGGATGAAGAGCGGGGTTTGTGCTGCTCTGAAACACTGTCGCACTTTGTTTGACTTTTGTGGCTCTGGAGAGATGTTGACATAGCTGTCATCCATATCCACAGAGTGAAACTGGACATCAGACTCTGCCATTCCTGCTGCACAAATATCCTCAAGACACTGGGTAAAATACGTATCGTGAAAGGTCAGAGTGACAAACTGAGAGTTCAGAAGATGCTCACAGATGCACCTTCGGTTGTAGCTCGTCTGTGGAAAATGACCTTGAAGTATATAGGATGCGAAATGACCCCACTCCAGACGTGTGTGTTGAGTTTTGTTACCGTGGAGGCATCCTTTGCCCCTGAAAACTGTAAACGTATTTTCATGGCGTTGAATGTGTTGTCATGGCAACAGTATTTGATGATGGGTCATGAGTTGCAGAATGTAGCATCACCAAGGTCTCATGTCTCAGCTGAGTCAATTTCAGGTGGAAATACTAAAGATTATGGGAGTAATTAATGAACAAATGACGCAAGTCACTTCCTGTCGCCACTAGGTGGCGCTATGACTGTCACTAAATATGAGACTGTACATGTGTTCAGACCAGGACACTGAACAAGCATATTAAATTTGGTAAAGCTCAGACCATGTGGAGTCAAGTTATGAGGGTTTGAAATTTCATGGCGAAGCATCGAAATTCGCCGCGTCACCATGGCAACCAGGAATGATGGGTGAAAAAGCTTTTGATAACTTTTCATCTCCAATGTCTCAAGATGACTCTGTGTGAATTTGAAGTGGATAGGATGAAATCTCTAGGACTAGTTCGCTCAAATATGATGCCACAATTTGCATTAAAATCAATATTTTGATTCAAAATGGCCGACTTCCTGTTGGTGTTAGGGTATGTGTCCAAGAGACTTTTTGGTGCGTCTTGACATGATGAACATGTGTACCGAATTTCGTTTCTCTATGTCAATCTGTCTCGAGGGGCTCGCTTTTATTGATTTTGTAGGGGGCGCTACAGAGCCATTTTTCCACGCCCATTTCTGCAAACCATAAAATATCAAAATTTTCGCCAGGTCTGGCTTGCGTGCAAACTTTGGTGACTTTTAAGGCACGTTCAGGGGGGCAAAAAGGCCGTCGTCGTGCAAGAAGAAGAAGAAGAATAATTAAAACTGCAAGCAGTGATGAACGGGCCCTCGCGCCCCCATGCACCGCCCCGTACTCGCATGTCGGTGCGTGCTGCAGTCACACGGCAGACACAGCAGGCATGTAGACGTCTTGGCACCTGGGCTTGTAATGAATGTTGTGTGATGGGGCTAAGTCACATTGCATGTGTCCACTAGGTGGCGCTAGAGATCACACACCAATTACATGTCATGTTGCAGTGTGTGCTGTGGAGAACACATCCTGTAAATTTCATGTAAATCGGATAATGTTTGTCATATGAGGCTGACTTCCTGTGTCCAGTAGGTGGCGCTGTGTATTTGACGCAGTATTGATGCATAGATGTGTTCAGGGCGGGACCCTCTACATGCGTGATCAATTTGGTGTAGACAGGACCATGTCTGTAGGAGTTATAAAGACTTCCTGCTTTATGGCGAAGCATCGAAATTGTTTGCACAGCCACGCCCAACAGGAAGAAGTCATAAAAAAGCTTTTGATAACTTGTCATCTCCAATGTCTCAAGATGATTCTGTGTCAATTTGAAGTGGATGGGATGGAATCCCTAGGACTAGTGCGTTAAAATATGAGGCCTGGAAATGACCAAAAAACTCAGCAAAATATAGCATTTTTCCCAAGATGGCCGACTTCCTGTTGGACTTAGGGTATGGGTCCAAATGGCGTTTTTGTGCGTCTGGAGATGATACATAAACCTACCGAGTTTCATTCTTCTACGTCAATCGGGAAGGCTGAGGTTCGATTTTGAAATATTCAAGGGGGCGCTATTGAGCCATTTAGTCACGGCCATTCCATTGAAGTATATAGGATGTTAAATGAACCCACTCCAGACGTGTGTGTTGAGTTTCGTTACCGTGGAGGCATCCTTTGCCCCTGAAAACTGTAATCGTACTTCCATGGCGTTGAATGCGTTGCCATGGCAACGGTATTTGATGATGGGTCACGAGTTGTAGAATGTAGCATCACCAAGGTCTTATGTCTCAGCTGAGTCAATTTCAGGTGGAAATACTTAAGAGTATGGGAATAATTCATGAACAAATGATGCAAGTGACTTCCTGTTGCCAGTAGGTGGCGCTATGACTGTCACTAAATATGAGACTGTACATGTGTTCAGACTGGGACACTGAACAAGCATATTAAATTTGGGAAAGCTCAGACCATGTGGAGTCAAGTTATGAGGGTTTGAATTTTCATGGCGAAGGATCGAAATTCGCCACGTCACCACGGCAACCAGGAATGACGAGGGAAAAAGCTTTTGATAACTTTTCATCTCCAATGTCTCAAGATGACTCTGTGTGAATTTGAAGTGGATGAGATGAAATCTCTAGGACTAGTTCGTTAAAGTACGAGGAGTGGAAAACGCCAAAATCGCACATATTTTTCAAAATGGCCGACTTCCTGTTGGAGTGACGTCATGGGCCCCAGTGACTTTTTTGTGCGTCTGGACATGATACATATATATACCAAATTTCGTTCATGTGCGTCAATCTCTCACATTTTTATATTCAATAGGGGGCGCTAGAGAGCCATTTTGCCACGCCCATTTCTGCAAACCATAAAATATCAAAATTTTCGCCGGGTCTGGCTTGCGTGCAAACTTTGGTGACTTTTAAGGCACGTTCAGGGGGGCAAAAAGGGCGTTGTTTTGGGAGAAGAAGAAGAATAATAATCATGGCAAAAACAATAGGGCTTCGCGCTGGTCAGCGCTCGGGCCCTAATTAAAACTGCAAGCAGTGATGAACGGGCCCTCGCGCCCCCATGCACCGCCCCGTACTCGCATGTCGGTGCGTGCTGCAGTCACACGGCAGACACAGCGGGCACGTAGACGTGTTGGAACCTGGGCTTGTAATGAATGTTGTGTGATACATAAACCTACCGAATTGCATTCTTCTATGTCAATCGGGAAGTCTGAGGTTCAATTTTGAAATATTCAAGGGGGCGCTATTGAGCCATTTAGTCACGGCCATCCCATTGAAGTATATAGGATGTTAAATGACCCCACTCCAGACGTGTGTGTTGAGTTTCGTTACCGTGGAGGCATCCTTTGCCCCTGAAAAGTGTAATCGTATTTCATGGCGTTGAATGCGTTGTCATGGCAACAGTATTTGATGATGGGTCACGAGTTGCAGAATGTAGCATCACCAAGGTCTTATGTCTCAGCTGAGTCAATTTCAGGTGTAAATACTTAAGATTATGGGAGTAATTAGTGAAAGAATGAAGCAAGTGACTTCCTGTTGCCAGTAGGGGGCGCTATGACTGTCACTAAATATGAGACTGTACATGTGTTCAGACTGGGACACTGAACAAGCATATTAAATTTGGAAAAGCTCAGACCATGTGGAGTCAAGTTATGAGGGTTTGAATTTTCATGGCGAAGGATCGAAATTCGCCACGCCACCACGGCAACCAGGAATGACGAGGGAAAAAGCTTTTGATAACTTTTCATCTCCAATGTCTCAAGATGATTCTGTGTGAATTTGAAGTGGATGGGATGAAGATTATGGGAGTAATTAGTGAAAGAATGAAGCAAGTGACTTCCTGTTGCCAGTAGGGGGCGCTATGACTGTCACTAAATATGAGACTGTACATGTGTTCAGAGCAGGACCCTGAACAAGCATCTGAAATTTGGAAAAGCTCAGACAATGTGGAGTCAAGTTATGAGGATTTGAAATTTCATGGCGAAGCATCGAAATTCGCCGCGTCACCACGGCAACCAGGAATGACGGGGGGAAAACATTTTGATAACTTTTCATCTCCAATGTCTCAAGATGACTCTGTGTGAATTTGAAGTGGATGGGAAGAAAACTCTAGGACTAGTGCATTCAAATATGATGCCACAATTTGCATTAAAATCAATATTTTGATTCAAAATGGCCGACTTCCTGTTGGTGTTAGGGTATGTGTCCAAGAGACTTTTTGGTGCGTCTTGACATGTTGAACATGTGTACCAAGTTTCGTTTCTCTATGTCAATCTGTCACGAGGGGCTCGCTTTTATTGATTTTGTAGGGGGCGCTAGAGAGCCATCTTGTCACGCCCATTTGTGCAAACCATAAAATATCGAAATTTTCGCCGGGTCTGGCTTGCTTGCAAACTTTGGTGAGTTTCGGGGCACGTTCAGGGGGGCAAAAAGGCCGTCGTCGTGCAAGAAAAAGAAAAATAATAATTAAAACTGCAAGCAGTGATGAACGGGCCCTCGCGCCCCCATGCACCGCCCCGTACTCGCATGTCGGTGCGTGCTGCAGTCACACGGCAGACACAGCGTGCACGTAGACGTCTTGGCACCTGGGCTTGTAATGAATGTTGTGTGATGGGGCTAAGTCACATTGCATGTGTCCACTAGGTGGCGCTAGAGATCACCCACCAATTATATGTCATGTTGCAGTGTATGATGTGGAGAACACATCCTGTAAATTTCATATAAATCGGATAATGTTTGTCATATGAGGCTTACTTCCTGTGTCCAGTAGGTGGTGCTGTATATTTGACACAGTATTGATGCATAGATGTGTTCAGGGCGGGACCCTCTACATGCTTGATTAATTTGGTGTAGACGAGACAATGTCTGTAGGAGTTATAAGGACTTCCTGCCTCATGGCGAAGCATCGAAATTGTCCGCACAGCCACGCCCAACAGGAAGAAGTCATAAAAAAGATTTTGATAACTGGTGTTATGTCTGAGCTGAGTCAATTTAAGGTGTAAATACTTAAGATTATGAGAGTAATTAATGAAAGAATGAAGCAAGTGACTTCCTGTTGCCAGTAGGTGGCGCTATGACTGTCACTAAATATGAGACTGTACATGTGTTCAGACCAGGATGCTGAACAAGCATATTAAATTTGGAAAAGCTCAGACCATGTGGAGTCAAGTAATGAGGGTTTGAAATTTCATGGCGAAGCATCGAAATTTGCCGCTTCACCACTGCAACCAGGAATGGCGAGGGAATAAGCTTTTGATAAGTTGTCATCTCCAATGTCTCAAGATGACTCTGAGTGAATTTGAAGTGGATGGGATGAAATCTCTAGGACTAGTGCGTTCAAATATGAGGCCTGGAAATGACCAAAAAATGCACCAAAATTGAGCATTTTTCCCAAGATGGCCGACTTCCTGTTGGACTTAGGGTATAGGTCCAAATGGCGTTTTTGTGCGTCTGGAGATGATACATAAACCTACCGAATTTCATTGTTCTATGTCAATCGGGAAGGCTGAGGTTCAATTTTGAAATATTCAAGGGGGCGCTATTGAGCCATTTAGTCACGCCCATCCCAATGAAGTACATAGGATGTTAAATGAACCCACTCCAGACGTGTGTGTTGAGTTTCGTTACCGTGGAGGCATCCTTTGCCCCTGAAAAGTGTAATCGTATTTTCATGGCGTTGAATGCGTTGTCATGGCAACGGTCTTTGATGATGGGTCATGAGTTGCAGAATGTAGCATCACCAAGGTCTTATGTCTCAGCTGAGTCAATTTGAGGTGGAAATACTTAAGATTATGGGAGTAATTAATGAACAAATGACGCAAGTGACTTCCTGTTGCCAGTAGGTGGCGCTATGACTGTCACTAAATATGAGACTGTACATGTGTTCAGACCGGGATGCTGAACAAGCATATTAAATTTGGAAAAGCTCAGACCATGTGGAGTCAAGTTATGAGGGTTTGAAATTTCATGGCGAAGGATCGAAATTCGCCGCGTCACCATGGCAACCAGGAATGACGGGGGGAAAAAGCTTTTGATAACTTTTCATCTCCAATGTCTCAAGATGACTCTGTATGAATTTGAAGTGGATGGGATGAAAACTCTAGGACTAGTTGGTTAAAGTACGAGCAGTGGAAAACGCCAAAATCGCACATATTTTTCAAAATGGCCGACTTCCTGTTGGAGTGACGTCATGGGCCCCACTGACTTTTTTGTGCGTCTGGACATGATGCATATATATACCAAATTTCGTTCATGTACGTCAATCTCTCACATTTTTATATTCAATAGGGGGCGCTATTGAGCCATTTTGCCACGCCCATTTCTGCAAACCATAAAATATCAAAATTTTCGCCGGGTCTGGCTTGCGTGCAAACTTTGGTGACTTTTCGAGCACGTTTAGGGGGGTAAAAAGGCCGTCGTTGTGCAAGAAAAAGAAAAATTAAAACTGCAAGCAGTGATGAACGGGCCCTCGCGCCCCCATGCACCGCCCCGTACGTGCATGTCGGTGCGTGCTGCAGTCACACGGCAGACACAGCGGGCACGTAGGCGTCTTGGCACCCGGGCTCGTAATGAACGTTGTGTGATGGGGCTAAGTCACATTGCATGTGTCCACTAGGTGGCACTAAAAATCACCCACCAATTACATGTCATGTTGCAGTGTGTGATGTGGAGAACACATCCTGTAAATTTCATGTAAATAGGATAATGTTTGTCATGTGAGGCTGACTTCCTGTGTCCAGTAGGTGGCGCTGTGTATTTGACACAGTATTGATGCATAGATGTGTTCAGGGCGGGACCCTCTACATGCATGATGAATTTGGTGTAGACGGGACAATGTCTGTAGGAGTTATAAGGACTTCCTGCTTTATGGCGAAGCATCGAAATTGTTTGCACAGCCACGCCCAACAGGAAGAAGTCATAAAAAAGCTTTTGATAACTTGTCATCTCTAATGTCTCAAGCTGACTCTGTGTGAATTTGAAGTGGATGGGATGAAATCTCTAGGAGTATTTCGTTCAAATATGAGGCGTGGAAATGACCAAAACACTCACCAAAATTGAGCATTTTTCCCAAGATGGCCGACTTCCTGTTGGACTTAGGGTATGGGTCCAAATGGCGTTTTTATGCGTCTGGAGATGATACATAAACCTACCGAATTTCATTCTTCTACGTCAATCGGGAAGGCTGAGGTTCAATTTTGAAATATTCAAGGGGGCGCTATTGAGCCATTTAGTCACGGCCATCCCATTGAAGTATATAGGATGTTAAATGACCCCACTGCAGAGGTGTGTGTCGAGTTCCGTTACCGTGGAGGCATCCTTTGCCACTGAAAAGTGTAATCGTATTTCATGGCGTTGAATGCGTTGTCATGGCAACAGTATTTGATGATGGGTCACGAGTTGCAGAATGTAGCATCACCAAGGTATTATGTCTCAGCTGAGTCAATTTCAGGTGTAAATACTTAAGATTATGGGAGCAATTAGTGAAAGAATGAAGCAAGTGACTTCCTGTTGCCAGTAGGTGGCGCTATGACTGTCACAAAATATGAGACTGCACATGTGTTCAGATTGGGACACTGAACGAGCATAGTAAATTTGGAAAAGCTCAGACCATGTGGAGTCAAGTTATAAGGGATTGAATATTCATGGCGAAGGATCGAAATTCGCCGCGTCACCACGGCAACCAGGAATGACAAGGGAAAAAGCTTTTGATAACTTGTCATCTCCAATGTCTCAAGATGATCCTGTGTGAATTTGAAGTGGATGAGATGAAGATTATGGGAGTAATTAGTGAAAGAATGAAGCAAGTGACTTCCTGTTGCCAGTAGGGGGCGCTATGACTGTCACTAAATATGAGACTGTACATGTGTTCAGAGCAGGACCCTGAACAGCCATATTACATTTGGTAAAGCTCAGACCATGTGGAGTCAAGTTATGAGGGTTTGAAATTTCATGGCGAAGCATCGAAATTCGCTGCGTCACCACGGCAACCAGGAATGACGGGGGGGAAAAGCTTTTGATAATTTTGCATCTCCAATGTCTCAAGATGACTCTGTGTGAATTTGAAGTGGATGGGATGAAAACTCTAGGAGTAGTTTGTTCAAATATGATGCCACAATTTGCATTAAAATCAATAATTTGATTCAAAATGGCCGACTTCCTGTTGGTGTTACGGTATGTGTCCAAGAGACTTTTTGGTGCGTCTTGACATGTTGAACATGTGTACCAAGTTTCGTTTTTCTATGTCAATCTGTCACGAGGGGCTCGCTTTTATTGATTTTGTAGGGGGCGCTAGAGAGCCATTTTGCCACGCCCATTTGTGCAAACCATAAAATATCAAAATTTTCGCCGGGTCTGGCTTGCGTGCAAACTTTGGTGAGTATCGGGGCACGTTCAGGGGGGCAAAAAGGCCGTCGTCGTGCAAGAAAAAGAAAAATAATAATAATAATAATCTTGACAGATACAATAGGGCTTCGCGCTGGTCAGCGCTCGGGCCCTAATTAAAACTGCAAGCAGTGATGAACGGGCCCTCGCGCCCCCATGCACCGCCTCGTACGCGCATGCCGGTGCGTGCTGCAGTCACACGGCAGACACAGCGGGCATGTAGACGTCTTGGCACCCAGGCTCGTAATGAATGTTGTGTGATGGGGCTAAGTCACATTGCATGTGTCCACTAGGTGGCGCTAGAGATCACCCACCAATTACATGTCATGTTGCAGTGTGTGATGTGGAGAACACATCCTGTAAATTTCATGTAAATCGGATAATGTTTGTCATGTGAGGCTGACTTCCTGTGTCCAGTAGGTGGCGCTGTGTATTTGACGCAGTATTGATGCATAGATGTGTTCAGGGCGGGACCCTCTACATGTGTGAGCAATTTGGTGTAGACGGGACAATGTCTGTAGGAGTTATAAGGACTTCCTGCTTCATGGCGAAGCATCGACATTGTTTGCACAGCCACGCCCAACAGGAAGAAGTCATAAAAAAGCTTTTGATAACTTGTCATCTCCAATGTCTCAAGATGACTCTGTGCGAATGTGAAGTGGATGGGATGGAATCTGTAGGACTAGAGCGTTCAAATATGAGGCGTGGAAATGACCAAAACACTCACCAAAATTGAGCATTTTTCCCAAGATGGCCGACTTACTGTTGGTATTAGGGTATGGGTCCAAATGGCGTTTTTGTGCGTCTGGAGATGATACATAAACCTACCGAATTTCATTCTTCTATGTCAATCGGGAAGGCTGAGGTTCAATTTTGAAATATTCAAGGGGGCGCTATTGAGCCATTTAGTCAAAGCCATCCCATTGAAGTATATAGGATGTTAAATGACCCCACTCCAGACGTGTGTGTTGAGTTTTGTTACCATGGAGGCATCCTTTGCCCCTGAAAAGTGTAATCGTATTTCATGGCGTTGAATGCGTTGTCATGGCAACAGTATTTGATGATGGGTCACGAGTTGCAGAATGTAGCATCACCAAGGTCTTATGTCTCAGCTGAGTCAATTTCAGGTGTAAATACTTAAGATTATGGGAGTAATTAGTGAAAGAATGAAGCAAGTGACTTCCTGTTGCCAGTAGGGGGCGCTATGACTGTCACTAAATATGAGACTGCACATGTATTCAGATTGGGACACTGAACGAGCAAAGTAAATTTGGAAAAGCTCAGACCATGTGGAGTCAAGTTATGAGGGTTTGAATTTTCATGGCGAAGGATCGAAATTCGCCACGTCACCACGGCAACCAGGAATGACGAGGGAAAAAGCTTTTGATAACTTGTCATCTCCAATGTCTCAAGATGATCCTGTGTGAATTTGAAGTAGATGGGATGAAGATTATGGGAGTAATTAGTGAAAGAATGAAGCAAGTGACTTCCTGTTGCCAGTAGGGGGCGCTATGACTGTCACTAAATATGAGACTTTACATGTGTTCAGACCAGGACCCTGAACAAGCATCTGAAGTTTGGAAAAGCTCAGACAATGTGGAGTCAAGTTATGAGGGTTTGAATTTTCATGGCGAAGGATCGAAATTCGCCACGTCACCACGGCAACCAGGAATGACGGGGGAAAAACCCTTTGATAGCTTTTCATCTCCAATGTCTCAAGATGACTCTGTGTGAATTTGAAGTGGATGGGAAGAAAACTCTAGGAGTAGTGCATTCAAATATGATGCCACAATTTGCATTAAAATCAATATTTTGATTCAAAATGGCCGACTTCCTGTTGGTGTTAGGGTATGTGTCCAAGAGACTTTTTGGTGCGTCTTGACATATTGAACATGTGTACCAAGTTTCGTTTCTCTATGTCAATCTGTCACGAGGGGCTCGCTTTTATTGATTTTGTAGGGGGCGCTAGAGAGCCATTTTGTCACGCCCATTTGTGCAAACCATAAAATATCGAAATTTTCGCCGGGTCTGGCTTGCGTGCAAACTTTGGTGAGTATCGGGGCACGTTCAGGGGGGCAAAAAGGCCGTCGTCGTGCAAGAAAAAGAAAAATAATAATAATTAAAACTGCAAGCAGTGATGAACGGGCCCTCGCGCCCCCACGCATGTCGGGCTGCGACTCGGTCGGAGAATGTAGCATCACCAAGGTCTTATGTCTCAGCTGAGTTAATTTCAGGTGTAAATACTTAAGATTATGGGAGTAATTATTCAACGAATGAAGCAAGTGACTTCCTGTTGCCAGTAGGTGGCGCTATGACTGTCACTAAATATGAGACTGTACATGTGTTCAGACCAGGACACTGAACAAGCATATTAAATTTGGAAAAGCTCAGACCATGTGGAGTCAAGTTATGAGGGTTTGAAATTTCATGGCGAAGCATCGAAATTCGCCGCTTCACCACTGCAACCAGGAATGGCGAGGGAAAAAGATTTTGATAACTTTTCATCTCCAATGTCTCAAGATGATTCTGTGTGAATTTGAAGAGGATGGGGTGAAATCCCTAGGAGTAGTTCGTTCAAATATGATGCGTGGAAATTACCAAAAAATGCAACAAAATTGAGCATTTTTCCAAGATGGCCGACTTCCTGTTGGACTTAGGGTATGGGTCCAAATGGCATTTTTGTGCGCCTGGAGATGATACATAAACCTACCGAATTTCATTCTTCTATGTCAATCGGGAAGGCTGAGGTTCAATTTTAAAATATTCAAGGGGGCGCTATTGAGCCGTTTAGTCACGCCCATCCCATTGAAGTGTATAGGATGTTAAAGGAACCCACTCCAGACGTGTGTGTTGAGTTTCGTTACTGTGGAGGCATCTTTTGCCTCTGAAAACTGTAATCGTATTTTCATGGCGTTGAATGCGTTGTCATGGCAACAGTATTTGATGATGGGTCACGAGTTGCAGAATGTGGCATCACCAAGGTCTTATGTCTCAGCTGAGTCAATTTCAGGTGGAAATACTTAAGATTATGGGAGTAATTAATGAACAAATGACGCAAGTGACTTCCTGTTGCCAGTAGGTGGCGCTATGACTGTCACTAAATATGAGACTGTACATGTGTTCAGACCAGGACACTGAACAAGCATATTAAATTTGGAAAAGCTCAGACCATGTGGAGTCAAGTTATGAGGGTTTGAAATTTCATGGCGAAGCATCGAAATTCGCCGCGTCACCACGGCAACCAGGAATGACGTGGGAAAAATCTTTTGATAACTTTTCATCTCCAATGTCTCAAGATGACTCTGTGTGAATTTGAAGTAGATGGGATGAAAACTCTAGGACTAGTTCGCTCAAATATGATGCCACAATCGGCATTAAAATCAATACTTTGATTCAAAATGGCCGACTTCCTGTTGGAGTGACGTCATGGGCACCCCAGACTTTTTTGTGCGTCTTGACATGATGAACATGTGTACCAAGTTTCGTTTCTCTATGTCAATCTGGGGCGAGGGGATCGATTTTCTTGATTTTGCAGGTGGCGCTAGAGAGCCATTTTGGCACGCCCATTTATGCAAACCATAAAATATCAAATTTTTCGCCAGGTCTGGCTTGCGTGCAAACTTTGGTGACTTTTCATGCACGTTCAGGGGGGCAAAAAGCCCGTTGTTGTGGGAGAAAAAGGTAGAAGAATAATCCGGACAGATACAATAGGGCTTCGCGCTGGTCAGCGCTCGGGCCCTAATTAAAGCTGCAAGCAGCGATGATCGGGCCCAAGCCCCCCCACGCACCGCCCCGTACGCGCATGTCGGTGCGTGCTGCAGTCACACGGCAGACACAGCGGGCACGTAGACGTCTTGGCACCCGGGCTCGTAATGAATGTTGTGTGATGGGGCTAAGTCACATTGCATGTGTCCGCTAGGTGGCGCTAGAGATCACCCACCAATTACATGTCATGTTGCAGTGTATGATGTGGAGAACACATCCTGTAAATTTCATGTAAATAGGATAATGTTTGTCATATGAGGCTGACTTCCTGTGTCCAGTAGGTGGCGCTGTGTATATGAAGCAGTATTGATACATAGATGTGTTCAGGGCGGGACCCTCTACATACGTGATCAATTTGGTGTAGGTGGGACAATGTCTGTAGGAGTTATAACGACTTCCTGCTTTATGGCGAAGCATCGAAATTGTTTGCACAGCCACGGCCAACAGGAAGAAGTCATAAAAAAGCTTTTGATCACTTGTCATCTCCAATGTCTCAAGATGACTCTGTGCGAATGTGAAGTGGATGGGATGGAATCTCTAGGACTAGTTTGTTCAAATATGAGGCCTGGAAATGACCAAAACACTCACCAAAATATAGCATTTTTCCCAAGATGGCCGACTTCCTGTTGGACTTAGGGTATGGGTCCAAATGGCGTTTTTGTGCGTCTGGAGATGATACATAAACCTACCGAATTTCATTCTTCTATGTCAATCGGGAAGGCTGAGGTTCAATTTTGAAATATTCAAGGGGGCGCTATCGAGCCATTTAGTCACGCCCATCCCATTGAAGTATATAGGATGTTAAATGAACCCACTCCAGACGTGTGTGTTGAGTTTCGTTACCGTGGAGGCATCCTTTGCCACTGAAAAGTGTAATCGTATTATCATGGCGTTGAATGTGTTGTCATGGCAACGGTATTTGATGATGGGTCATGAGTTGCAGAATGTAGCATCACCAAGGTCTTATGTCTCAGCTGAGTCAATTTCAGGAATAAATACTTAAGATTATGGGAGTAATCAGTGAAAGAATGAAGCAAGTGACTTCCTGTTGCCACTAGGTGGCGCTATGACTGTCACTAAATATGAGACTGCACATGTGTTCAGACCAGGACACTGAACAAGCATCTGAAATTTGGAAAAGCTCAGACCATGTGGAGTCAAGTTATGAGGGTTTGAAATTTCATGGCGAAGGATCGAATGGTGAAGGAAATTGTCGGCGCCGCCACGGCCAAACCGGATCCCTAATCAGAAAGTTTTTGATAACTTTTCATCTCCAATGTCTCAAGATGTTTCTGAGTGAATTTGAAGTCGGTCGGATTAAATCCCTAGGACAAGTTCGTTAAAGTACGAGGCGTGGAAATCGCCAAAATTGCACATATTTTTCAAAATGGCCGACTTCCTGTTGGAGTGACGTCATGGGCCCCCCAGACTTTTTTGTGCGTCTGGACATGATACACATATATACCAAATTTCGTTCATGTACGTCAATCTTTCACATTTTTATATTCAATAGGGGGCGCTATTGAGCCATTTTGCGACGGCCATTTTGGCAGACCATAAAATATCAAATTTTTCGCCGGGTCTGATGTACGTTTAAATTTTGGTGACTTTTCGGGCACGTTTAGGGGGTCAAAAAGGCGTTTGTTTTGACAGAACGAGAATAATAATTAAAGCTGCAAGCAGCGATGATCGGGCCCAAGCCCCCCCACGCACCGCCCCGTACGCGCATGCCGGTTCTTGCTGCAGTTACACGGCAGACACAGCGGACACGTAGACGTCTTGGCACCCGGGCTCGTAATGAACGTTGTGTGATGGGGCTAAGTCATATCGCATGTGTCCACTAGGTGGCGCTAGAGATCACCCACCAATTATATGTCATGTTGCAGTGTGTGATGTGGAGAACACATCCTGTAAATTTCATGTAAATCGGATAATGTTTGTCATATGAGGCTGACTTCCTGTGTCCAGTAGGTGGCGCTGTGTATATGAAGCAGTATTGATGCATAGATGTGTTCAGTGCGGGACCCTCTACATGTGTGATCAATTTGGTGTAGGTGGGACAATGTCTGTAGAAGTTATAACGACTTCCTGCTTTATGGCGAAGCATCGAAATTGTTTGCACAGCCACGCCCAACAGGAAGAAGTCATCAAAAAGATTTTGATGACAGGCGTTATGTCTCAGCTGAATCAATTTCAGGTGTAAATACTTAAGATTATGGGAGTAATTAGTGAAAGAATGAAGCAAGTGACTTCCTCTTGCCAGTAGGTGGCGCTATGACTGTCACTAAATATGAGACTGTACATGTGTTCAGACCGGACCGCTGAACAAGCATATTAAATTTGGAAAAGCTCAGACCATGTGGAGTCAAGTTATGAGGGTTTGAAATTTCATGGCGAGACATCGAAAATCGCCACGTCACCACGGCAACCAGGAATGACGGGGGGAAAAGCTTTTGATAGCTTTTCATCTCCAATGTCTCAAGATGACTCTGTGTGAATTTGAAGTGGATGGGATGAAATCTCTAGGACTAGTTCGTTCAAATATGATGCCACAATCGGCATTAAAATCAATACTTTGATTCAAAATGGCCGACTTCCTGTTGGAGTAACGTCATGGGCACCCCAGACTTTTTTGTGCGTCTTGACATGATTAACATGTGTACCAAGTTTCGTTTCTCTATGTCAATCTGTGGCGAGGGGATCGATGTTTTTCATTTCTCAAGGGGGCGCTACAGAGCCATTTTGCCACGCCCATTTACAAAAACCATAAAATATCAAATTTTTCGCCAAGGCTGGCTTGCTTTGGTGAATTTGGAAAAGCTCAGACCATGTGGAGTCAAGTTATGAGGGTTTTAAATTTCATGGCGAAGCATCGAAATTCGCCGCGTCACCACGGCAACCAGGAATGACGGGTGAAAAAGCTTTTTTTAACTTTTCATCTCCAATGTCTCAAGATGACTCTGAGTGAATTTGAAGTGGATGGGACGAAAACTCTAGGACTAGTTTGTTCAAATATGAGGCGTGGAAATGACCAAAACATGCACCAAAATTGAGCATTTTTCCCAAGATGGCCGACTTCCTGTTGGACTTAGGGTATGGGTCCAAATGGTGTTTTTGTGCGTCTGGAGATGATACATAAACCTACTGAATTTCATTCTTCTATGTCAATCGGGAAGGCTGAGGTTCAATTTTGAAATATTCAAGGGGGCGCTATTGAGCCGTTTAGCCACGCCCATCCCATTGAAGTATATAGGATGTTAAATGAACCCACTCCAGACGTGTGTGTTGAGTTTCGTTACTGTGGACGCATCCTTTGCCCCTGAAAACTGTAATCGTATTTTCATGGCGTTGAATGTGTTGTCATGGCAACAGTATTTGATGATGGGTCATGAGTTGCAGAATGTAGCATCACCAAGGTCTTATGTCTCAGCTGAGTTAATTTCAGGTATAAATACTTTAGATTATGGGAGTAATCAGTGAAAGACTGAAGCAAGTGACTTCCTGTTGCCAGTAGGTGGCGCTATGACTGTCACTAAATATGAGACTGTACATGTGTTCAGACCGGACCGCTGAACAAGCATATTAAATTTGGAAAAGCTCAGACCATGTGGAGTCAAGTTATGAGGGTTTGAAATTTCATGGCGAAGGATCGAATGGTGAAGGAAATTGTCGGCGCCGCCACGGCCAAACCGGATCCCTAATCAGAAAGTTTTTGATAACTTTTCATCTCCAATGTCTCAAGATGTTTCTGAGTGAATTTGAAGTCGGTCGGATTAAATCCCTAGGACGAGTTCGCTCAAATGCGATGCGTGGAAATCGCCGAAATCGCGGCAAAAACGCAGATTTGATAAAAAATGGCCGATTTCCTGTAGGAGTGAGGGTATGGGTCCAAGAGACTTTTTTGTGCGTCTTGACACGGTACATATGTGTACTGAATTTCATTTGTCTAGGACAATCTCAGGGGTGGGGCTCGCTTTTTTAAATTTTCTAGGGGGCGCTACAGAGCCATTTTGCCACGCCCATTTATGCAAACTAGAAAATATGAAATTTTTCGCTGGGCCGAACATGATTGCACATTTTGGTGACTTTTCGAGCACGTTCAGGGGGGTAAAAACGCGTTCGTTGTGGGAGATGAATAATAATAATAATTTTGACGATTACAATAGGGCCTTCGCACTGTTGAGTGCTTGGGCCCTAATAATAATCTTGACAGATACAATAGGGCTTCGCGCTGGTCAGCGCTCGGGCCCTAATAATAATCTTGACAGATACAATAGGGCTTCGCGCTGGTCAGCGCTCGGGCCCTAATAATTAAAACTGCAAGCAGTGATGAACGGGCCCTCGCGCCCCCACGCATGTCGGGCTGCGGCTCGGTCGCAGAATGTAGCATCACCAAGGTCTTATGTCTCAGCTGAGTTAATTTCAGGTGTAAATACTTAAGATTATGGGAGTAATTAGTCAACGAATGAAGCAAGTGACTTACTGTTGCCAGTAGGTGGCGCTATGACTGTCACTAAATATGAGACTGTACATGTGTTCAGACCAGGACGCTGAACAAGCATATTAAATTTGGAAAAGCTGAGACCATGTGGAGTCAAGTAATGAGGGTTTGAAATTTCATGGCGAAGCATCGAAATTCGCCACTTCACCACTGCAACCAGGAATGGCGAGGGAAAAAGCTTTTGATAAGTTGTCATCTCCAATGTCTCAAGATGACTCTGTGTGAATTTGAAGTGGATGGGATGAAATCCCTAGGACTAGTGCGTTCAAATATGAGACCTGGAAATGACCAAAAAATGCACCAAAATTGAGCATTTTTCCCAAGATGGCCGACTTCCTGTTGGACTTAGGGTATAGGTCCAAATGGCGTTTTTGTGCGTCTGGAGATGATACATAAACCTACCGAATTTCATTGTTCTATGTCAATCGGGAAGGCTGAGGTTCAATTTTGAAATATTCAAGGGGGCGCTATTGAGCCATTCAGTCACGCCCATCCCAATGAAGTATATAGGATGTTAAATGAACCTACTCCAGACGTGTGTGTTGAGTTTCGTTACCGTGGAGGCATCCTTTGCCTCTGAAAACTGTAATCGTATTTTCATGGCGTTGAATGCGTTGTCATGGCAACAGTATTTGATGATTGGTCATGAGTTGCAGAATGTAGCATCACCAAGGTCTTATGTCTCAGCTGAGTCAATTTGAGGTGGAAATACTTAAGATTATGGGAGTAAATAATGAACAAATGACGCAAGTGACTTCCTGTTGCCAGTAGGTGGCGCTATGACTGTCACTAAATATGAGACTGTACATGTGTTCAGACCGGGACGCTGAACAAGCATCTGAAATTTGGTAAAGCTCAGACCATGTGGAGTCAAGTTATGAGGGTTTGAAATTTCATGGCGAAGGATCGAAATTCGCCGCGTCACCACGGCAACCAGGAATGACGGGGGAAAAAGTTTTTGATAACTTTTCATTTCCAATGTCTCAAGATGACTCTGTGTGAATTTGAAGTGGATGGGAAGAAAACTGTAGGAGTAGTGCGTTCAAATATGATGCCACAATTTGCATTAAAATCAATATTTAGATTCAAAATGGCCGACTTCCTGTTGGTGTTAGGGTATGTGTCCAAGAGACTTTTTGGTGCGTCTTGACATGATGAACATGTGTACCAAGTTTGGTTTCTCTATGTCAATCTGTCACGAGGGGCTCGCTTTTATTGATTTTGTAGGGGGCGCTAGAGAGCCATTTTGGCACGCCCATTTGTGCAAACCATAAAATATCGAAATTTTCGCCGGGTCTGGCTTGCGTGCAAACTTTGGTGAGTATCCGGGCACGTTCAGGGGGGCAAAAAGGCCGTCGTCGTGCAAGAAGAAAAAGAAGAATAATAATTAAAACTGCAAGCAGTGATGAACGGGCCCTCGCGCCCCCACGCATGTCGGGCTGCGGCTCGGTCGCAGAATGTAGCATCACCAAGGTCTTATGGCTCAGCTGAGTTAATTTCAGGTGTAAATACTTAAGATTATGGGAGTAATTAGTCAACGAATGAAGCAAGTGACTTCCTGTTGCCAGTAGGTGGTGCTATGACTGTCACTAAATATGAGACTGTACATGTGTTCAGAGCAGGACACTGAACAAGCATATTAAATTTGGTAAAGCTCAGATCATGTGGAGTCAAGTTATGAGGGTTTGAAATGTCATGGCGAAGCATCGAAATTCGCTGCGTCACCACGGCAACCAGGAATGACGGGGGAAAAAGCTTTTGATAAGTTTTCATCTCCAATGTCTCAACATGACTCTGTGTGAATTTGAAGTGGATGGGATGAAAACTCTAGGAGTAGTTTGTTCAAATATGATGCCACAATCTGCATTAAAATCAATATTTTGATACAAAATGGCCGACTTCCTGTTGGAGTGACGTCATGGGCACCCAGATGTTTTTTGTGCGTCTTGACATGATGAACATGTGTACCAAGTTTCGTTTCTCTATGTCAATCTGTGGCGAGGGGATGGAATTTTTTCATTTCTCAAGGGGGCGCTACAGAGCCATTTTGCCACGCCCATTTACAAAAACCATAAAATATCAAATTTTTCACCAAGGCTGGCTTGTTTTCGTGAATTTGGAAAAGCTCAGACCATGTGGAGTCAAGTTATGAGGGTTTGAAATTTCATGGCGAGGCATCGAAATTCGCCGCGTCACCACGGCAACCAGGAATGACAGGCGAAAAAGATTTTGATAACTTTTCATCTCCAATGTCTCAAGATGACTCTGTGTGAATTTGAAGTGGATGGGATGAAATCTCTAGGACTAGTTCGCTCAAATATGTGGCCTTGAAATCATCAAAAAACTCAACATAATTGAGCATTTTTCCAAGATGGCCGACTTCCTGTTGGACTTAGGGTATGGGTCCAAATGGCGTTTTTGTGCGCCTGGAGATGATACATAAACCTACCGAGTTTCATTCTTCTATGTCAATCGGGAAGGCGGAGGTTCAATTTTGAAATATTCAAGGGGGCGCTATCGAGCCGTTTAGTCACGCCCATCCCATTGAAGTACATAGGATGTTAAATGAAGCCACTCCAGACGTGTGTGTTGAGTTTCGTTACCGTGGAGGCATCCTTTGCCCCTGAAAACTGTAATCGTATTTTCATGGCGTTGAATGCGTTGTCATGGCAACAGTATTTGATGATGGGTCACGAGTTGCAGAATGTGGCATCACCAAGGTCTTATGTCTCAGCTGAGTCAATTTCAGGTGGAAATACTTAAGATTATGGGAGTAATTAATGAACAAATGACGCAAGTGACTTCCTGTTGCCAGTAGGTGGCGCTATGACTGTCACTAAATATGAGACTGTACATGTGTTCAGACCAGGACGCTGAACAAGCATATTAAATTTGGAAAAGCTCAGACCATGTGGAGTCAAGTTATGAGGGTTTGAAATTTCATGGCGAAGCATCGAAATTCGCCGTGTCACCACGGCAACCAGGAATGATGTGGGAAAAAGCTTTTGATAACTTTTCATCTCCAATGTCTCAAGATGACTCTGTGTGAATTTGAAGTAGATGGGATGAAAACTCTAGGACTAGTTCGCTCAAATATGATGCCAAAATCGGCATTAAAATCAATACTTTGATTCAAAATGGCCGACTTCCTGTTGGAGTGACGTCATGGGCCCCAGTGACTTTTTTGTGCGTCTTGACATGATGAACATGTGTACCAAGTTTCGTTTCTCTATGTCAATCTGGGGCGAGGGGATCGATGTTCTTGATTTTGCAGGTGGCGCTAGAGAGCCATTTTGGCACGCCCATTTATGCAAACCATAAAATATCAAATTTTTCGCCAGGTCTGGCTTGCATGCAAACTTTGGTGACTTTTCATGCATGTTCAGGGGGGCAAAAAGCCCGTTGTTGTGGGAGAAAAAGGTAGAAGAATAATCCGGACAGATACAATAGGGCTTCGCGCTGGTCAGCGCTCGGGCCCTATAATCATGGCAAAAACAATAGGGCTTCGCGCTGGTCAGCGCTCGGGCCCTAATAAAACTGCAAGCCAGTGATGAACGGGCCCTCGCGCCCCCATGCACCGTGCCGTACGCGCATGTCGGTGCGTGCTGCAGGCACACGGCAGACACAGCGGCCACGTAGACGTCTTGCACCCGGGCTCGTAATGAATGTTGTGTGATGGGGCTAAGTCACAATGCATGTGTCCACTAGGTGGCGCTAGAGATCACCCACCAAAGACCATGTCATGTTGCAGTGTGTGATGTGGAGAACACATCCTGTAAATTTCATGTAAATAGGATAATGTTTGTCATATGAGGCTGACTTCCTGTGGTCAGTAGGTGGCGCTGTGTATATGAAGCAGTATTGATACATAGATGTGTTCAGGGCGGGGACCCTCTACATGTGTGATCAATTTGGTGTAGGTGGGACAATGTCTGTAGAAGTTATAAGGACTTCCTGCTTTATTGGCGAAGCATCGAAATTGTTTGCACAGCCACGCCCAACAGGAATAAGTCATAAAAAAGCTTTTGATAACTTGTCATCTCCAATGTCTCAAGATGACTCTGTGCGAATGTGAAGTGGATGGATGAAATCTCTAGGACGAGTGCGTTCAAATATGAGGCGTGGAAATGACCAAAACACTCACCAAAATGAGCATTTTTTCCCAAGATGGCCGACTTCCTGTTGGACTTAGGGTATGGGTCCAAATGGCGTTTTTGTGCGTCTGGAGATGATACATAAACCTACCGAATTTCATTCTTCTATGTCAATGGGGAAGTCTGAGGTTCAATTTTTGAAATATTCAAGGGGGGCGCTTATTGAGCCATTTAGTCACGGCCATCCCATTGAAGTATATAGGATGTTAAATGACCACACTCCAAACGTGTGTTGGTTGAGTTTCGTTACCGTGGAGGCATCCTTTGCCCCTGGAAAGTGTAAATCGTATTTCATGGCGTTGAATGCGTTGTCATGGCAACAGTATTTGATGATGGGTCACGAGTTGCAAGAATGTAGCATCACCAAGGTCTTATGTCTCAGCTGAGTCAATTTCAGGTGTAAATACTTAAGATTATGGGAAGTAATTAGTGAAAGAATGAAGCAAGTGACTTCCTGTTGCCAGTAGGGGGCGCTATGACTGGTCACTAAATATGAGACTGTACATGTGTTCAGAGCAGGACCCTGAACAGGCATCTGAAATTTGGAAATGCTCAGACCATGTGGAGTCAAGTTATGAGGGTTTGAAATTTCATGGCGAAACATCGAAATTCGCCGCGTCACCACGGCAACCAGGAATGACGGGCGAAAAAGCTTTTGATAACTTTTCATCTCAATGTCTCAAGATGACTCTGTGTGAATTTTGAAGTGGATGGGATGAAATCTCTAGGACTAGTTTGTTCAAATATGATGCCACAATCGGCATGAAAATCAATACTTTGAATCAAAATGGTCCGACTTCCTGTTGGAGTGATGTCATGGGCCCACACTGACTTTTTTTGTGCGTCTTGACATGATGAACATGTGTACCAAGTTTCGTTTCTCTATGTCAATCTGGGGCGAGGGGATCGATGTTCTTGATTTTGCAGGTGGCGCTAGAGAGCCATTTTTGGCACGCCCATTTATGCAAACCATAAAATATAAAATTTTTCGCCAGGTCTGGCTTGCGTGCAAACTTTGGTGACTTTTCATGCACGTTCAGGGGGGCAAAAAGCCCGTTGTTGTGGGAGAGAAAAGGTAGAAGAATAATCCGGACAGATACAATAGGGCTTCGCGCTGGTCAGCGCTCGGGCCCTAATAATAACTAGTTTGTTCAAATATGATGCCTGGAAATGACCAAAAAATTCACCAAAATATAGCATTTTTCCCAAGATGGCCGACGTTCCTGTTGGTCTTAGGGTATGGGTCCAAATGGCGTTTTTGTGCGTCTGGAGATGATACATAAACCTACCGAATTTCATTCTTCTATGTCAATCGGGAAGGGCTGAGGTTCAATTTTTGAAATATTCAAGGGGGCGCTATTGAGCCGTTTAGTCACACCCATCCCATTGAAGTATATAGGATGTTGAAAGAACCCACTCCAGACGTGTGTGTTGAGTTTCATTACCGTGGAGGCATCCTTTGCCCCTAAAAACTGTAATCGTATTTTCATGGCGTTGAATGTGTTGTCATGGCAACGGTATTTGATGATGGGTCATGAGTTGCAGAATGTAGCATCACCAAGGTCTTATGTCTCAGCTGAGTTAATTTCAGGTATAAATACTTAAGATTATGGGAGTAATCAGTGAAAGACTGAAGCAAGTGACTTCCTGT
>JAJDFG010001442.1:0-35658 GCA_021039105.1 Scomber colias
CTTGTAGCAAATTTAGAGACAATCCCCCACCCTTCCCATTTTTGACTTTTTCGACACTACCGGCCCTGTCATTTCTTTCAATTTTTGCCCGCTTTGGAAAATCCTTCACAATTTTCACACAATGCCTTCACGGTGCTTGATTTTACACATTTTTCATTCAGCCCGCCCCTCTGGCCCCTTGTAGCAAGTTTAGAGACAATCCCTCACCCTTCCCATTTTTGACTTTTTCGACACTACCGGCCCTGTCATTTTTTTCAATTTTTGCCCGCTTTGGAAAATCCTTCACAATTTTCACACAATGCCTTCACGGTGCTTGATTTTACACATTTTTCATTCAGCCCGCCCCTCTGGCCCCTTGTAGCAAGTTTTGGGACAATCCCCCACCCTTCCCATTTTTTACTTTTTCGACACTACCGGCCCTGTCATTTTTTTCAATTTTTGCCCGCTTTGGAAAATCCTTCACAATTTTCACACAATGCCTTCACGGTGCTTGATTTTACACATTTTTCATTCAGCCCGCCCCTCTGGCCCCTTGTAGCAAGTTTAGAGACAATCCCTCACCCTTCCCATTTTTGACTTTTTCGACACTACCGGCCCTGTCATTTTTTTCAATTTTTGCCCGCTTTGGAAAATCCTTCACAATTTTCACACAATGCCTTCACGGTGCTTGATTTTACACATTTTTCATTCAGGCCGCCCCTCTGGCTCCTTGTAGCAAGTTTTGGGACAATCCCCCACCCTTCCCATTTTTGACTTTTTCGACACTACCGGCCCTGTCATTTTTTTCAATTTTTGCCCGCTTTGGAAAATCCTTCACAATTTTCACACAATGCCTTCACGGTGCTTGATTTTACACATTTTTCATTCAGCCCGCCCCTCTGGCCCCTTGTAGCAAGTTTTGGGACAATCCCTCACCCTTCCCATTTTTGACTTTTTCGACACTACCGGCCCTGTCATTTTTTTCAATTTTTGCCCGCTTTGGAAAATCCTTCACAATTTTCACACAATGCCTTCACGGTGCTTGATTTTACACATTTTTCATTCAGCCCGCCCCTCTGGCCCCTTGTAGCAAGTTTTGGGACAATCCCCCACCCTTCCCATTTTTGACTTTTTCGACACTACCGGCCCTGTCATTTTTTTCAATTTTTGCCCGCTTTGGAAAATCCTTCACAATTTTCACACAATGCCTTCACGGTGCTTGATTTTACACATTTTTCATTCAGCCCGCCCCTCTGGCCCCTTGTAGCAAGTTTAGAGACAATCCCTCACCCTTCCCATTTTTGACTTTTTCGACACTACCGGCCCTGTCATTTTTTTCAATTTTTGCCCGCTTTGGAAAATCCTTCACAATTTTCACACAATGCCTTCACGGTGCTTGATTTTACACATTTTTCATTCAGGCCGCCGCTCTGGCTCCTTGTAGCAAGTTTTGGGACAATCCCCCACCCTTCCCATTTTTGACTTTTTCGACACTACCGGCCCTGTCATTTTTTTCAATTTTTGCCCGCTTTGGAAAATCCTTCACAATTTTCACACAATGCCTTCACGGTGCTTGATTTTACACATTTTTCATTCAGCCCGCCCCTCTGGCCCCTTGTAGCAAGTTTTGGGACAATCCCCCACCCTTCCCATTTTTGACTTTTTCGACACTACCGGCCCTGTCATTTTTTTCAATTTTTGCCCGCTTTGGAAAATCCTTCACAATTTTCACAAAATGCCTTCACGGTGCTTGATTTTACACATTTTTCATTCAGGCCGCCCCTCTGGCTCCTTGTAGCAAGTTTTGGGACAATCCCCCAACCTTCCCATTTTTGACTTTTTCGACACTACCGGCCCTGTCATTTTTTTCAATTTTTGCCCGCTTTGGAAAATCCTTCACAATTTTCACACAATGCCTTCACGGTGCTTGATTTTACACATTTTTCATTCAGGCCGCCCCTCTGGCTCCTTGTAGCAAGTTTTGGGACAATCCCCCACCCTTCCCATTTTTGACTTTTTCGACACTACCGGCCCTGTCATTTTTTTCAATTTTTGCCCGCTTTGGAAAATCCTTCACAATTTTCACAAAATGCCTTCACGGTGCTTGATTTTACACATTTTTCATTCAGCCCGCCCCTCTGGCCCCTTGTAGCAAGTTTTGGGACAATCCCCCACCCTTCCCATTTTTGACTTTTTCGACACTACCGGCCCTGTCATTTTTTTCAATTTTTGCCCGCTTTGGAAAATCCTTCACAATTTTCACAAAATGCCTTCACGGTGCTTGATTTTACACATTTTTCATTCAGCCCGCCCCTCTGGCCCCTTGTAGCAAGTTTTGGGACAATCCCCCACCCTTCCCATTTTTGACTTTTTCGACACTACCGGCCCTGTCATTTTTTTCAATTTTTGCCCGCTTTGGAAAATCCTTCACAATTTTCACACAATGCCTTCACGGTGCTTGATTTTACACATTTTTCATTCAGCCCGCCCCTCTGGCCCCTTGTAGCAAATTTAGAGACAATCCCCCACCCTTCCCATTTTTGACTTTTTCGACACTACCGGCCCTGTCATTTTTTTCAATTTTTGCCCGCTTTGGAAAATCCTTCACAATTTTCACACAATGCCTTCACGGTGCTTGATTTTACACATTTTTCATTCAGCCCGCCCCTCTGGCCCCTTGTAGCAAGTTTAGAGACAATCCCTCACCCTTCCCATTTTTGACTTTTTCGACACTACCGGCCCTGTAATTTTTTTCAATTTTTGCCCGCTTTGGAAAATCCTTCACAATTTTCACACAATGCCTTCACGGTGCTTGATTTTACACATTTTTCATTCAGGCCGCCCCTCTGGCTCCTTGTAGCAAGTTTTGGGACAATCCCCCAACCTTCCCATTTTTTACTTTTTCGACACTACCGGCCCTGTCATTTTTTTCAATTTTTGCCCGCTTTGGAAAATCCTTCACAATTTTCACACAATGCCTTCACGGTGCTTGATTTTACACATTTTTCATTCAGCCCGCCCCTCTGGCCCCTTGTAGCAAGTTTGGGGACAATCCCTCACCCTTCCCATTTTTGACTTTTTCGACACTACCGGCCCTGTCATTTTTTTCAATTTTTGCCCGCTTTGGAAAATCCTTCACAATTTTCACACAATGCCTTCACGGTGCTTGATTTTACACATTTTTCATTCAGGCTGCCCCTCTGGCCCCTTGTAGCAAGTTTTGGGACAATCCCCCACCCTTCCCATTTTTTACTTTTTAGACACTACCGGCCCTATCATTTTTTTCAATTTTTGCCCGCTTTGGAAAATCCTTCACAATTTTCACACAATGCCTTCACGGTGCTTGATTTTACACATTTTTCATTCAGCCCGCCCCTCTGGCCCCTTGTAGCAAGTTTTGGGACAATCCCCCATCCTTCCCATTTTTGACTTTTTCGACACTACCGGCCCTGTCATTTTTTTCAATTTTTGCCCGCTTTGGAAAATCCTTCACAATTTTCACACAATGCCTTCACGGTGCTTGATTTTACACATTTTTCATTCAGGCTGCCCCTCTGGCCCCTTGTAGCAAGTTTTGGGACAATCCCCCACCCTTCCCATTTTTGACTTTTTCGACACTACCGGCCCTGTCATTTTTTTCAATTTTTGCCCGCTTTTGAAAATCCTTCACAATTTTCACACAATGCCTTCACGGTGCTTGATTTTACACATTTTTCATTCAGGCCGCCCCTCTGGCTCCTTGTAGCAAGTTTTGGGACAATCCCCCACCCTTCGCATTTTTGACTTTTTCGACACTACCGGCCCTGTCATTTTTTTCAATTTTTGCCCGCTTTGGAAAATCCTTCACAATTTTCACACAATGCCTTCACGGTGCTTGATTTTACACATTTTTCATTCAGCCCGCCCCTCTGGCCCCTTGTAGCAAGTTTGGGGACAATCCCTCACCCTTCCCATTTTTGACTTTTTCGACACTACCGGCCCTGTCATTTTTTTCAATTTTTGCCCGCTTTGGAAAATCCTTCACAATTTTCACACAATGCCTTCACGGTGCTTGATTTTACACATTTTTCATTCAGCCCGCCCCTCTGGCCCCTTGTAGCAAGTTTGGGGACAATCCCTCACCCTTCCCATTTTTGACTTTTTCGACACTACCGGCCCTGTCATTTTTTTCAATTTTTGCCCGCTTTGGAAAATCCTTCACAATTTTCACACAATGCCTTCACGGTGCTTGATTTTACACATTTTTCATTCAGGCCGCCCCTCTGGCCCCTTGTAGCAAGTTTGGGGACAATCCCTCACCCTTCCCATTTTTGACTTTTTCGACACTACCGGCCCTGTCATTTTTTTCAATTTTTGCCCGCTTTGGAAAATCCTTCACAATTTTCACACAATGCCTTCACGGTGCTTGATTTTACACATTTTTCATTCAGGCTGCCCCTCTGGCCCCTTGTAGCAAGTTTTGGGACAATCCCCCACCCTTCCCATTTTTTACTTTTTAGACACTACCGGCCCTGTCATTTTTTTCAATTTTTGCCCGCTTTGGAAAATCCTTCACAATTTTCACACAATGCCTTCACGGTGCTTGATTTTACACATTTTTCATTCAGGCCGCCCCTCTGGCCCCTTGTAGCAAGTTTTGGGACAATCCCCCAACCTTCCCATTTTTGACTTTTTCGACACTACCGGCCCTGTCATTTTTTTCAATTTTTGCCCGCTTTTGAAAATCCTTCACAATTTTCACACAATGCCTTCACGGTGCTTGATTTTACACATTTTTCATTCAGGCCGCCCCTCTGGCTCCTTGTAGCAAGTTTTGGGACAATCCCCCACCCTTCCCATTTTTGACTTTTTCGACACTACCGGCCCTGTCATTTTTTTCAATTTTTGCCCGCTTTGGAAAATCCTTCACAATTTTCACACAATGCCTTCACGGTGCTTGATTTTACACATTTTTCATTCAGGCCGCCCCTCTGGCCCCTTGTAGCAAGTTTGGGGACAATCCCTCACCCTTCCCATTTTTGACTTTTTCGACACTACCCGGCCCTGTCATTTTTTTCAATTTTTGCCCGCTTTGGAAAATCCTTCACAATTTTCACACAATGCCTTCACGGTGCTTGATTTTACACATTTTTCATTCAGCCCGCCCCTCTGGCCCCTTGTAGCAAGTTTGGGGACAATCCCTCACCCTTCCCATTTTTGACTTTTTCGACACTACCGGCCCTGTCATTTTTTTCAATTTTTGCCCGCTTTGGAAAATCCTTCACAATTTTCACACAATGCCTTCACGGTGCTTGATTTTACACATTTTTCATTCAGGCCGCCCCTCTGGCCCCTTGTAGCAAGTTTGGGGACAATCCCTCACCCTTCCCATTTTTGACTTTTTCGACACTACCCGGCCCTGTCATTTTTTTCAATTTTTGCCCGCTTTGGAAAATCCTTCACAATTTTCACACAATGCCTTCACGGTGCTTGATTTTACACATTTTTCATTCAGGCTGCCCCTCTGGCCCCTTGTAGCAAGTTTTGGGACAATCCCCCACCCTTCCCATTTTTGACTTTTTCGACACTACCGGCCCTGTCATTTTTTTCAATTTTTGCCCGCTTTGGAAAATCCTTCACAATTTTCACACAATGCCTTCACGGTGCTTGATTTTACACATTTTTCATTCAGGCCGCCCCTCTGGCCCCTTGTAGCAAGTTTTGGGACAATCCCCCATCCTTCCCATTTTTGACTTTTTCGACACTACCGGCCCTGTCATTTTTTTAAATTTTTGCCCGCTTTGGAAAATCCTTCACAATTTTCACACAATGCCTTCACGGTGCTTGATTTTACACATTTTTCATTCAGGCCGCCCCTCTGGCTCCTTGTAGCAAGTTTTGGGACAATCCCCCACCCTTCCCATTTTTGACTTTTTCGACACTACCGGCCCTGTCATTTTTTTCAATTTTTGCCCGCTTTGGAAAATCCTTCACAATTTTCACACAATGCCTTCACGGTGCTTGATTTTACACATTTTTCATTCAGCCCGCCCCTCTGGCCCCTTGTAGCAAGTTTGGGGACAATCCCTCACCCTTCCCATTTTTGACTTTTTCGACACTACCGGCCCTGTAATTTTTTTCAATTTTTGCCCGCTTTGGAAAATCCTTCACAATTTTCACAAAATGCCTTCACGGTGCTTGATTTTACACATTTTTCATTCAGGCTGACCCTCTGGCTCCTTGTAGCAAGTTTTGGGACAATCCCCCAACCTTCCCATTTTTGACTTTTTCGACACTACCCGGCCCTGTCATTTTTTTCAATTTTTGCCCGCTTTGGAAAATCCTTCACAATTTTCACACAATGCCTTCACGGTGCTTGATTTTACACATTTTTCATTCAGCCCGCCCCTCTGGCCCCTTGTAGCAAATTTAGAGACAATCCCTCACCCTTCCCATTTTTGACTTTTTCGACACTACCGGCCCTGTCATTTTTTTCAATTTTTGCCCGCTTTGGAAAATCCTTCACAATTTTCACACAATGCCTTCACGGTGCTTGATTTTACACATTTTTCATTCAGCCCGCCCCTCTGGCCCCTTGTAGCAAGTTTTGGGACAATCCCCCACCCTTCCCATTTTTGACTTTTTCGACACTACCGGCCCTGTCATTTTTTTCAATTTTTGCCCGCTTTGGAAAATCCTTCACAATTTTCACACAATGCCTTCACGGTGCTTGATTTTACACATTTTTCATTCAGCCCGCCCCTCTGGCCCCTTGTAGCAAGTTTTGGGACAATCCCCCACCCTTCCCATTTTTGACTTTTTCGACACTACCGGCCCTGTCATTTTTTTCAATTTTTGCCCGCTTTGGAAAATCCTTCACAATTTTCACACAATGCCTTCACGGTGCTTGATTTTACACATTTTTCATTCAGCCCGCCCCTCTGGCCCCTTGTAGCAAGTTTGGGGACAATCCCTCACCCTTCCCATTTTTGACTTTTTCGACACTACCGGCCCTGTAATTTTTTTCAATTTTTGCCCGCTTTGGAAAATCCTTCACAATTTTCACAAAATGCCTTCACGGTGCTTGATTTTACACATTTTTCATTCAGCCCGCCCCTCTGGCCCCTTGTAGCAAATTTAGAGACAATCCCTCACCCTTCCCATTTTTGACTTTTTCGACACTACCGGCCCTGTCATTTTTTTCAATTTTTGCCCGCTTTGGAAAATCCTTCACAATTTTCACACAATGCCTTCACGGTGCTTGATTTTACACATTTTTCATTCAGCCCGCCCCTCTGGCTCCTTGTAGCAAGTTTTGGGACAATCCCCCACCCTTCCCATTTTTGACTTTTTCGACACTACCGGCCCTGTCATTTTTTTCAATTTTTGCCCGCTTTGGAAAATCCTTCACAATTTTCACACAATGCCTTCACGGTGCTTGATTTTACACATTTTTCATTCAGCCCGCCCCTCTGGCCCCTTGTAGCAAGTTTTGGGACAATCCCCCACCCTTCCCATTTTTGACTTTTTCGACACTACCGGCCCTGTCATTTTTTTCAATTTTTGCCCGCTTTGGAAAATCCTTCACAATTTTCACACAATGCCTTCACGGTGCTTGATTTTACACATTTTTCATTCAGGCCGCCCCTCTGGCTCCTTGTAGCAAGTTTTGGGACAATCCCCCAACCTTCCCATTTTTGACTTTTTCGACACTACCGGCCCTGTCATTTTTTTAAATTTTTGCCCGCTTTGGAAAATCCTTCACAATTTTCACACAATGCCTTCACGGTGCTTGATTTTACACATTTTTCATTCAGGCCGCCCCTCTGGCTCCTTGTAGCAAGTTTTGGGACAATCCCCCACCTTTCCCATTTTTGACTTTTTCGACACTACCGGTCCTATCATTTTTTTCAATTTTTGCCCGCTTTGGAAAATCCTTCACAATTTTCACACAATGCCTTCACGGTGCTTGATTTTACACATTTTTCATTCAGCCCGCCCCTCTGGCCCCTTGTAGCAAATTTAGAGACAATCCCCCACCCTTCCCATTTTTGACTTTTTCGACACTACCGGCCCTGTCATTTTTTTCAATTTTTGCCCGCTTTGGAAAATCCTTCACAATTTTCACACAATGCCTTCACGGTGCTTGATTTTACACATTTTTCATTCAGCCCGCCCCTCTGGCCCCTTGTAGCAAGTTTAGAGACAATCCCTCACCCTTCCCATTTTTGACTTTTTCGACACTACCGGCCCTGTCATTTTTTTCAATTTTTGCCCGCTTTGGAAAATCCTTCACAATTTTCACACAATGCCTTCACGGTGCTTGATTTTACACATTTTTCATTCAGGCCGCCCCTCTGGCTCCTTGTAGCAAGTTTTGGGACAATCCCCCAACCTTCCCATTTTTTACTTTTTCGACACTACCGGCCCTGTCATTTTTTTCAATTTTTGCCCGCTTTGGAAAATCCTTCACAATTTTCACACAATGCCTTCACGGTGCTTGATTTTACACATTTTTCATTCAGGCTGCCCCTCTGGCCCCTTGTAGCAAGTTTTGGGACAATCCCCCACCCTTCCCATTTTTTACTTTTTCGACACTACCGGCCCTGTCATTTTTTTCAATTTTTGCCCGCTTTGGAAAATCCTTCACAATTTTCACACAATGCCTTCACGGTGCTTGATTTTACACATTTTTCATTCAGGCCGCCCCTCTGGCCCCTTGTAGCAAGTTTTGGGACAATCCCCCATCCTTCCCATTTTTGACTTTTTCGACACTACCGGCCCTGTCATTTTTTTCAATTTTTGCCCGCTTTGGAAAATCCTTCACAATTTTCACACAATGCCTTCACGGTGCTTGATTTTACACATTTTTCATTCAGCCCGCCCCTCTGGCCCCTTGTAGCAAGTTTTGGGACAATCCCCCACCCTTCCCATTTTTGACTTTTTCGACACTACCCGGCCCTGTCATTTTTTTCAATTTTTGCCCGCTTTGGAAAATCCTTCACAATTTTCACACAATGCCTTCACGGTGCTTGATTTTACACATTTTTCATTCAGCCCGCCCCTCTGGCCCCTTGTAGCAAGTTTGGAGACAATCCCTCACCCTTCCCATTTTTTACTTTTTCGACACTACCGGCCCTGTCATTTTTTTCAATTTTTGCCCGCTTTGGAAAATCCTTCACAATTTTCACACAATGCCTTCACGGTGCTTGATTTTACACATTTTTCATTCAGCCCGCCCCTCTGGCCCCTTGTAGCAAGTTTGGAGACAATCCCTCACCCTTCCCATTTTTTACTTTTTCGACACTACCGGCCCTGTCATTTTTTTCAATTTTTGCCCGCTTTGGAAAATCCTTCACAATTTTCACACAATGCCTTCACGGTGCTTGATTTTACACATTTTTCATTCAGGCTGCCCCTCTGGCCCCTTGTAGCAAGTTTTGGGACAATCCCCCACCCTTCCCATTTTTGACTTTTTCGACACTACCGGCCCTGTCATTTTTTTCAATTTTTGCCCGCTTTGGAAAATCCTTCACAATTTTCACACAATGCCTTCACGGTGCTTGATTTTACACATTTTTCATTCAGGCCGCCCCTCTGGCCCCTTGTAGCAAGTTTTGGGACAATCCCCCATCCTTCCCATTTTTGACTTTTTCGACACTACCGGCCCTGTCATTTTTTTCAGTTTTTGCCCGCTTTGGAAAATCCTTCACAATTTTCACACAATGCCTTCACGGTGCTTGATTTTACACATTTTTCATTCAGCCCGCCCCTCTGGCCCCTTGTAGCAAGTTTTGGGACAATCCCCCACCCTTCCCATTTTTGACTTTTTCGACACTACCGGCCCTGTCATTTTTTTCAATTTTTGCCCGCTTTGGAAAATCCTTCACAATTTTCACACAATGCCTTCACGGTGCTTGATTTTACACATTTTTCATTCAGCCCGCCCCTCTGGCCCCTTGTAGCAAGTTTGGAGACAATCCCTCACCCTTCCCATTTTTTACTTTTTCGACACTACCGGCCCTGTCATTTTTTTCAATTTTTGCCCGCTTTGGAAAATCCTTCACAATTTTCACACAATGCCTTCACGGTGCTTGATTTTACACATTTTTCATTCAGGCTGCCCCTCTGGCCCCTTGTAGCAAGTTTTGGGACAATCCCCCACCCTTCCCATTTTTGACTTTTTCGACACTACCGGCCCTGTCATTTTTTTCAATTTTTGCCCGCTTTGGAAAATCCTTCACAATTTTCACACAATGCCTTCACGGTGCTTGATTTTACACATTTTTCATTCAGGCCGCCCCTCTGGCCCCTTGTAGCAAGTTTTGGGACAATCCCCCATCCTTCCCATTTTTGACTTTTTCGACACTACCGGCCCTGTCATTTTTTTCAATTTTTGCCCGCTTTGGAAAATCCTTCACAATTTTCACACAATGCCTTCACGGTGCTTGATTTTACACATTTTTCATTCAGCCCGCCCCTCTGGCCCCTTGTAGCAAGTTTTGGGACAATCCCCCACCCTTCCCATTTTTGACTTTTTCGACACTACCGGCCCTGTCATTTTTTTCAATTTTTGCCCGCTTTGGAAAATCCTTCACAATTTTCACACAATGCCTTCACGGTGCTTGATTTTACACATTTTTCATTCAGCCCGCCCCTCTGGCCCCTTGTAGCAAGTTTGGAGACAATCCCTCACCCTTCCCATTTTTGACTTTTTCGACACTACCGGCCCTGTCATTTTTTTCAATTTTTGCCCGCTTTGGAAAATCCTTCACAATTTTCACACAATGCCTTCACGGTGCTTGATTTTACACATTTTTCATTCAGGCCGCCCCTCTGGCTTTTTCGACACTACCGGCCCTGTCATTTTTTTCAATTTTTTGCCCGCTTTGGAAAATCCTTCACAATTTTCACACAATGCCTTCACGGTGCTTGATTTTACACATTTTTCATTCAGGCTGCCCCTCTGGCCCCTTGTAGCAAGTTTTGGGACAATCCCCCACCCTTCCCATTTTTTACTTTTTCGACACTACCGGCCCTGTCATTTTTTTCAATTTTTGCCCGCTTTGGAAAATCCTTCACAATTTTCACACAATGCCTTCACGGTGCTTGATTTTACACATTTTTCATTCAGGCCGCCCCTCTGGCCCCTTGTAGCAAGTTTTGGGACAATCCCCCATCCTTCCCATTTTTGACTTTTTCGACACTACCCGGCCCTGTCATTTTTTTCAATTTTTGCCCGCTTTGGAAAATCCTTCACAATTTTCACACAATGCCTTCACGGTGCTTGATTTTACACATTTTTCATTCAGCCCGCCCCTCTGGCCCCTTGTAGCAAGTTTGGGGACAATCCCTCACCCTTCCCATTTTTGACTTTTTCGACACTACCCGGCCCTGTCATTTTTTTCAATTTTTGCCCGCTTTGGAAAATCCTTCACAATTTTCACACAATGCCTTCACGGTGCTTGATTTTACACATTTTTCATTCAGCCCCGCCCCTCTGGCCCCTTGTAGCAAGTTTAGAGACAATCCCTCACCCTTCCCATTTTTGACTTTTTCGACACTACCCGGCCCTGTCATTTTTTTCAATTTTTGCCCGCTTTGGAAAATCCTTCACAATTTTCACACAATGCCTTCACGGTGCTTGATTTTACACATTTTTCATTCAGCCCGCCCCTCTGGCCCCTTGTAGCAAGTTTTGGGACAATCCCCCACCCTTCCCATTTTTTACTTTTTCGACACTACCCCCGGCCCTGTCATTTTTTTCAATTTTTGCCCGCTTTGGAAAATCCTTCACAATTTTCACACAATGCCTTCACGGTGCTTGATTTTACACATTTTTCATTCAGCCCGCCCCTCTGGCCCCTTGTAGCAAGTTTGGAGACAATCCCTCACCCTTCCCATTTTTGACTTTTTCGACACTACCGGCCCTGTCATTTTTTTCAATTTTTGCCCGCTTTGGAAAATCCTTCACAATTTTCACACAATGCCTTCACGGTGCTTGATTTTACACATTTTTCATTCAGGCCGCCCCTCTGGCTCCTTGTAGCAAGTTTTGGGACAATCCCCCACCTTTCCCATTTTTGACTTTTTCGACACTACCGGTCCTATCATTTTTTTCAATTTTTGCCCGCTTTGGAAAATCCTTCACAATTTTCACACAATGCCTTCACGGTGCTTGATTTTACACATTTTTCATTCAGCCCGCCCCTCTGGCCCCTTGTAGCAAGTTTAGAGACAATCCCTCACCCTTCCCATTTTTGACTTTTTCGACACTACCCGGCCCTGTCATTTTTTTCAATTTTTGCCCGCTTTGGAAAATCCTTCACAATTTTCACACAATGCCTTCACGGTGCTTGATTTTACACATTTTTCATTCAGGCCGCCCCTCTGGCCCCTTGTAGCAAGTTTTGGGACAATCCCCCACCCTTCCCATTTTTTACTTTTTCGACACTACCCGGCCCTGTCATTTTTTTCAATTTTTGCCCGCTTTGGAAAATCCTTCACAATTTTCACACAATGCCTTCACGGTGCTTGATTTTACACATTTTTTCATTCAGCCCGCCCCTCTGGCCCCTTGTAGCAAGTTTAGAGACAATCCCTCACCCTTCCCATTTTTGACTTTTTCGACACTACCCGGCCCTGTCATTTTTTTCAATTTTTGCCCGCTTTGGAAAATCCTTCACAATTTTCACACAATGCCTTCACGGTGCTTGATTTTACACATTTTTCATTCAGGCCCGCCCCTCTGGCTCCTTGTAGCAAGTTTTGGGACAATCCCCCACCCTTCCCATTTTTGACTTTTTTCGACATCTACCGGCCCTGTCATTTTTTTCAATTTTTGCCCGCTTTGGAAAATCCTTCACAATTTTCACACAATGCCTTCACGGTGCTTGATTTTACACATTTTTTCATTCAGCCCGCCCCTCTGGCCCCTTGTAGCAAGTTTTGGGACAATCCCCCACCCTTCCCATTTTTTACTTTTTCGACACTACCGGCCCTGTCATTTTTTTCAATTTTTGCCCGCTTTGGAAAATCCTTCACAATTTTCACACAATGCCTTCACGGTGCTTGATTTTACACATTTTTCATTCAGCCCCGCCCCTCTGGCCCCTTGTAGCAAGTTTTGGGACAATCCCCCACCCTTTTTTTCATTCAGCCCGCCCCTCTGGCCCCTTGTAGCAAGTTTTGGGACAATCCCCCACCCTTCCCATTTTTGACTTTTTCGACACTACCGGCCCTGTCATTTTTTTCAATTTTTGCCCGCTTTGGAAAATCCTTCACAATTTTCACACAATGCCTTCACGGTGCTTGATTTTACACATTTTTCATTCAGCCCGCCCCTCTGGCCCCTTGTAGCAAGTTTGGGGACAATCCCTCACCCTTCCCATTTTTGACTTTTTCGACACTACTGGCCCTGTCATTTTTTTCAATTTTTGCCCGCTTTGGAAAATCCTTCACAATTTTCACACAATGCCTTCACGGTGCTTGATTTTACACATTTTTCATTCAGGCCGCCCCTCTGGCCCCTTGTAGCAAGTTTTGGGACAATCCCCCATCCTTCCCATTTTTGACTTTTTCGACACTACCCGGCCCTGTCATTTTTTTCAATTTTTGCCCGCTTTGGAAAATCCTTCACAATTTTCACACAATGCCTTCACGGTGCTTGATTTTACACATTTTTCATTCAGCCCGCCCCTCTGGCCCCTTGTAGCAAGTTTTGGGACAATCCCCCACCCTTCCCATTTTTGACTTTTTCGACACTACCGGCCCTGTCATTTTTTTCAATTTTTGCCCGCTTTGGAAAATCCTTCACAATTTTCACACAATGCCTTCACGGTGCTTGATTTTACACATTTTTCATTCAGCCCGCCCCTCTGGCCCCTTGTAGCAAGTTTGGAGACAATCCCTCACCCTTCCCATTTTTTACTTTTTCGACACTACCGGCCCTGTCATTTTTTTCAATTTTTGCCCGCTTTGGAAAATCCTTCACAATTTTCACACAATGCCTTCACGGTGCTTGATTTTACACATTTTTCATTCAGGCTGCCCCTCTGGCCCCTTGTAGCAAGTTTTGGGACAATCCCCCACCCTTCCCATTTTTGACTTTTTCGACACTACCGGCCCTGTCATTTTTTCAATTTTTGCCCGCTTTGGAAAATCCTTCACAATTTTCACACAATGCCTTCACGGTGCTTGATTTTACACATTTTTCATTCAGGCCGCCCCTCTGGCCCCTTGTAGCAAGTTTTGGGACAATCCCCCATCCTTCCCATTTTTGACTTTTTCGACACTACCGGCCCTGTCATTTTTTTCAATTTTTGCCCGCTTTGGAAAATCCTTCACAATTTTCACACAATGCCTTCACGGTGCTTGATTTTACACATTTTTCATTCAGCCCGCCCCTCTGGCCCCTTGTAGCAAGTTTTGGGACAATCCCCCACCCTTCCCATTTTTGACTTTTTCGACACTACCCGGCCCTGTCATTTTTTTCAATTTTTGCCCGCTTTGGAAAATCCTTCACAATTTTCACACAATGCCTTCACGGTGCTTGATTTTACACATTTTTCATTCAGCCCGCCCCTCTGGCCCCTTGTAGCAAGTTTGGAGACAATCCCTCACCCTTCCCATTTTTGACTTTTTCGACACTACCGGCCCTGTCATTTTTTTCAATTTTTGCCCGCTTTGGAAAATCCTTCACAATTTTCACACAATGCCTTCACGGTGCTTGATTTTACACATTTTTCATTCAGGCCGCCCCTCTGGCTCCTTGTAGCAAGTTTTGGGACAATCCCCCACCTTTCCCATTTTTGACTTTTTCGACACTACCGGCCCTGTCATTTTTTTCAATTTTTGCCCGCTTTGGAAAATCCTTCACAATTTTCACACAATGCCTTCACGGTGCTTGATTTTACACATTTTTCATTCAGGCTGCCCCTCTGGCCCCTTGTAGCAAGTTTTGGGACAATCCCCCACCCTTCCCATTTTTTACTTTTTCGACACTACCGGCCCTGTCATTTTTTTCAATTTTTGCCCGCTTTGGAAAATCCTTCACAATTTTCACACAATGCCTTCACGGTGCTTGATTTTACACATTTTTCATTCAGGCCGCCCCTCTGGCCCCTTGTAGCAAGTTTTGGGACAATCCCCCATCCTTCCCATTTTTGACTTTTTCGACACTACCCGGCCCTGTCATTTTTTTCAATTTTTGCCCGCTTTGGAAAATCCTTCACAATTTTCACACAATGCCTTCACGGTGCTTGATTTTACACATTTTTCATTCAGCCCGCCCCTCTGGCCCCTTGTAGCAAGTTTGGGGACAATCCCTCACCCTTCCCATTTTTGACTTTTTCGACACTACCGGCCCTGTCATTTTTTTCAATTTTTGCCCGCTTTGGAAAATCCTTCACAATTTTCACACAATGCCTTCACGGTGCTTGATTTTACACATTTTTCATTCAGCCCGCCCCTCTGGCCCCTTGTAGCAAGTTTAGAGACAATCCCTCACCCTTCCCATTTTTGACTTTTTCGACACTACCGGCCCTGTCATTTTTTTCAATTTTTGCCCGCTTTGGAAAATCCTTTACAATTTTCACACAATGCCTTCACGGTGCTTGATTTTACACATTTTTCATTCAGCCCGCCCCTCTGGCCCCTTGTAGCAAGTTTTGGGACAATCCCCCACCCTTCCCATTTTTTACTTTTTCGACACTACCGGCCCTGTCATTTTTTTCAATTTTTGCCCGCTTTGGAAAATCCTTCACAATTTTCACACAATGCCTTCACGGTGCTTGATTTTACACATTTTTCATTCAGCCCGCCCCTCTGGCCCCTTGTAGCAAGTTTGGAGACAATCCCTCACCCTTCCCATTTTTGACTTTTTCGACACTACCGGCCCTGTCATTTTTTTCAATTTTTGCCCGCTTTGGAAAATCCTTCACAATTTTCACACAATGCCTTCACGGTGCTTGATTTTACACATTTTTCATTCAGGCCGCCCCTCTGGCTCCTTGTAGCAAGTTTTGGGACAATCCCCCACCTTTCCCATTTTTGACTTTTTCGACACTACCGGTCCTATCATTTTTTTCAATTTTTGCCCGCTTTGGAAAATCCTTCACAATTTTCACACAATGCCTTCACGGTGCTTGATTTTACACATTTTTCATTCAGCCCGCCCCTCTGGCCCCTTGTAGCAAGTTTAGAGACAATCCCTCACCCTTCCCATTTTTGACTTTTTCGACACTACCGGCCCTGTCATTTTTTTCAATTTTTGCCCGCTTTGGAAAATCCTTCACAATTTTCACACAATGCCTTCACGGTGCTTGATTTTACACATTTTTCATTCAGGCCGCCCCTCTGGCCCCTTGTAGCAAGTTTTGGGACAATCCCCCACCCTTCCCATTTTTTACTTTTTCGACACTACCGGCCCTGTCATTTTTTTCAATTTTTGCCCGCTTTGGAAAATCCTTCACAATTTTCACACAATGCCTTCACGGTGCTTGATTTTACACATTTTTCATTCAGCCCGCCCCTCTGGCCCCTTGTAGCAAGTTTAGAGACAATCCCTCACCCTTCCCATTTTTGACTTTTTCGACACTACCGGCCCTGTCATTTTTTTCAATTTTTGCCCGCTTTGGAAAATCCTTCACAATTTTCACACAATGCCTTCACGGTGCTTGATTTTACACATTTTTCATTCAGGCCGCCCCTCTGGCTCCTTGTAGCAAGTTTTGGGACAATCCCCCACCCTTCCCATTTTTGACTTTTTCGACACTACCGGCCCTGTCATTTTTTTCAATTTTTGCCCGCTTTGGAAAATCCTTCACAATTTTCACACAATGCCTTCACGGTGCTTGATTTTACACATTTTTCATTCAGCCCGCCCCTCTGGCCCCTTGTAGCAAGTTTTGGGACAATCCCCCACCCTTCCCATTTTTTACTTTTTCGACACTACCGGCCCTGTCATTTTTTTCAATTTTTGCCCGCTTTGGAAAATCCTTCACAATTTTCACACAATGCCTTCACGGTGCTTGATTTTACACATTTTTCATTCAGCCCGCCCCTCTGGCCCCTTGTAGCAAGTTTTGGGACAATCCCCCACCCTTCCCATTTTTGACTTTTTCGACACTACCGGCCCTGTCATTTTTTTCAATTTTTGCCCGCTTTGGAAAATCCTTCACAATTTTCACACAATGCCTTCACGGTGCTTGATTTTACACATTTTTCATTCAGCCCGCCCCTCTGGCCCCTTGTAGCAAGTTTGGGGACAATCCCTCACCCTTCCCATTTTTGACTTTTTCGACACTACCGGCCCTGTCATTTTTTTCAATTTTTGCCCGCTTTGGAAAATCCTTCACAATTTTCACACAATGCCTTCACGGTGCTTGATTTTACACATTTTTCATTCAGGCCGCCCCTCTGGCCCCTTGTAGCAAGTTTTGGGACAATCCCCCATCCTTCCCATTTTTGACTTTTTCGACACTACCGGCCCTGTCATTTTTTTCAATTTTTGCCCGCTTTGGAAAATCCTTCACAATTTTCACACAATGCCTTCACGGTGCTTGATTTTACACATTTTTCATTCAGCCCGCCCCTCTGGCCCCTTGTAGCAAGTTTTGGGACAATCCCTCACCCTTCCCATTTTTGACTTTTTCGACACTACCGGCCCTGTCATTTTTTTCAATTTTTGCCCGCTTTGGAAAATCCTTCACAATTTTCACACAATGCCTTCACGGTGCTTGATTTTACACATTTTTCATTCAGGCTGCCCCTCTGGCCCCTTGTAGCAAGTTTTGGGACAATCCCCCATCCTTCCCATTTTTGACTTTTTCGACACTACCGGCCCTGTCATTTTTTTCAATTTTTGCCCGCTTTGGAAAATCCTTCACAATTTTCACACAATGCCTTCACGGTGCTTGATTTTACACATTTTTCATTCAGCCCGCCCCTCTGGCCCCTTGTAGCAAGTTTTGGGACAATCCCTCACCCTTCCCATTTTTGACTTTTTCGACACTACCGGCCCTGTCATTTTTTTCAATTTTTGCCCGCTTTGGAAAATCCTTCACAATTTTCACACAATGCCTTCACGGTGCTTGATTTTACACATTTTTCATTCAGGCTGCCCCTCTGGCCCCTTGTAGCAAGTTTTGGGACAATCTCCCATCCTTCCCATTTTTGACTTTTTCGACACTACCGGCCCTGTCATTTTTTTCAATTTTTGCCCGCTTTGGAAAATCCTTCACAATTTTCACACAATGCCTTCACGGTGCTTGATTTTACACATTTTTCATTCAGGCCCGCCCCTCTGGCTCCTTGTAGCAAGTTTTGGGACAATCCCCCAACCTTCCCATTTTTGACTTTTTCGACACTACCCGGCCCTGTCATTTTTTTCAATTTTTGCCCGCTTTGGAAAATCCTTCACAATTTTCACACAATGCCTTCACGGTGCTTGATTTTACACATTTTTCATTCAGCCCGCCCCTCTGGCCCCTTGTAGCAAGTTTTGGGACAATCCCCCACCCTTCCCATTTTTGACTTTTTCGACACTACCCGGCCCTGTCATTTTTTTCAATTTTTGCCCGCTTTGGAAAATCCTTCACAATTTTCACACAATGCCTTCACGGTGCTTGATTTTACACATTTTTCATTCAGCCCGCCCCTCTGGCCCCTTGTAGCAAGTTTAGAGACAATCCCTCACCCTTCCCATTTTTGACTTTTTCGACACTACCCGGCCCTGTCATTTTTTTCAATTTTTGCCCGCTTTGGAAAATCCTTCACAATTTTCACACAATGCCTTCACGGTGCTTGATTTTACACATTTTTCATTCAGCCCGCCCCTCTGGCCCCTTGTAGCAAGTTTGGGGACAATCCCTCACCCTTCCCATTTTTGACTTTTTCGACACTACCGGCCCTGTCATTTTTTTCAATTTTTGCCCGCTTTGGAAAATCCTTCACAATTTTCACACAATGCCTTCACGGTGCTTGATTTTACACATTTTTCATTCAGGCCGCCCCTCTGGCTCCTTGTAGCAAGTTTTGGGACAATCCCCCAACCTTCCCATTTTTGACTTTTTCGACACTACCGGCCCTGTCATTTTTTTCAATTTTTGCCCGCTTTGGAAAATCCTTCACAATTTTCACACAATGCCTTCACGGTGCTTGATTTTACACATTTTTCATTCAGCCCGCCCCTCTGGCCCCTTGTAGCAAGTTTTGGGACAATCCCCCACCCTTCCCATTTTTGACTTTTTCGACACTACCGGCCCTGTCATTTTTTTCAATTTTTGCCCGCTTTGGAAAATCCTTCACAATTTTCACACAATGCCTTCACGGTGCTTGATTTTACACATTTTTCATTCAGCCCGCCCCTCTGGCCCCTTGTAGCAAGTTTAGAGACAATCCCTCACCCTTCCCATTTTTGACTTTTTCGACACTACCGGCCCTGTCATTTTTTTCAATTTTTGCCCGCTTTGGAAAATCCTTCACAATTTTCACACAATGCCTTCACGGTGCTTGATTTTACACATTTTTCATTCAGGCCGCCCCTCTGGCCCCTTGTAGCAAGTTTTGGGACAATCCCCCATCCTTCCCATTTTTGACTTTTTCGACACTACCGGCCCTGTCATTTTTTTCAATTTTTGCCCGCTTTGGAAAATCCTTCACAATTTTCACACAATGCCTTCACGGTGCTTGATTTTACACATTTTTCATTCAGCCCGCCCCTCTGGCCCCTTGTAGCAAGTTTTGGGACAATCCCTCACCCTTCCCATTTTTGACTTTTTCGACACTACCCGGCCCTGTCATTTTTTTCAATTTTTGCCCGCTTTGGAAAATCCTTCACAATTTTCACACAATGCCTTCACGGTGCTTGATTTTACACATTTTTCATTCAGGCTGCCCCTCTGGCCCCTTGTAGCAAGTTTTGGGACAATCCCCCATCCTTCCCATTTTTGACTTTTTCGACACTACCGGCCCTGTCATTTTTTTCAATTTTTGCCCGCTTTGGAAAATCCTTCACAATTTTCACACAATGCCTTCACGGTGCTTGATTTTACACATTTTTCATTCAGCCCGCCCCTCTGGCCCCTTGTAGCAAGTTTTGGGACAATCCCTCACCCTTCCCATTTTTGACTTTTTCGACACTACCGGCCCTGTCATTTTTTTCAATTTTTGCCCGCTTTGGAAAATCCTTCACAATTTTCACACAATGCCTTCACGGTGCTTGATTTTACACATTTTTCATTCAGGCTGCCCCTCTGGCCCCTTGTAGCAAGTTTTGGGACAATCTCCCATCCTTCCCATTTTTGACTTTTTCGACACTACCCGGCCCTGTCATTTTTTTCAATTTTTGCCCGCTTTGGAAAATCCTTCACAATTTTCACACAATGCCTTCACGGTGCTTGATTTTACACATTTTTCATTCAGGCCGCCCCTCTGGCTCCTTGTAGCAAGTTTTGGGACAATCCCCCAACCTTCCCATTTTTGACTTTTTCGACACTACCCGGCCCTGTCATTTTTTTCAATTTTTGCCCGCTTTGGAAAATCCTTCACAATTTTCACACAATGCCTTCACGGTGCTTGATTTTACACATTTTTCATTCAGCCCGCCCCTCTGGCCCCTTGTAGCAAGTTTTGGGACAATCCCCCACCCTTCCCATTTTTGACTTTTTCGACACTACCCGGCCCTGTCATTTTTTTCAATTTTTGCCCGCTTTGGAAAATCCTTCACAATTTTCACACAATGCCTTCACGGTGCTTGATTTTACACATTTTTCATTCAGCCCGCCCCTCTGGCCCCTTGTAGCAAGTTTAGAGACAATCCCTCACCCTTCCCATTTTTGACTTTTTCGACACTACCGGCCCTGTCATTTTTTTCAATTTTTGCCCGCTTTGGAAAATCCTTCACAATTTTCACACAATGCCTTCACGGTGCTTGATTTTACACATTTTTCATTCAGCCCGCCCCTCTGGCCCCTTGTAGCAAGTTTGGGGACAATCCCTCACCCTTCCCATTTTTGACTTTTTCGACACTACCCGGCCCTGTCATTTTTTTCAATTTTTGCCCGCTTTGGAAAATCCTTCACAATTTTCACACAATGCCTTCACGGTGCTTGATTTTACACATTTTTCATTCAGGCCGCCCCTCTGGCTCCTTGTAGCAAGTTTTGGGACAATCCCCCAACCTTCCCATTTTTGACTTTTTCGACACTACCGGCCCTGTCATTTTTTTCAATTTTTGCCCGCTTTGGAAAATCCTTCACAATTTTCACACAATGCCTTCACGGTGCTTGATTTTACACATTTTTCATTCAGCCCGCCCCTCTGGCCCCTTGTAGCAAGTTTTGGGACAATCCCCCACCCTTCCCATTTTTGACTTTTTCGACACTACCCGGCCCTGTCATTTTTTTCAATTTTTGCCCGCTTTGGAAAATCCTTCACAATTTTCACACAATGCCTTCACGGTGCTTGATTTTACACATTTTTCATTCAGCCCGCCCCTCTGGCCCCTTGTAGCAAGTTTAGAGACAATCCCTCACCCTTCCCATTTTTGACTTTTTCGACACTACCGGCCCTGTCATTTTTTTCAATTTTTGCCCGCTTTGGAAAATCCTTCACAATTTTCACACAATGCCTTCACGGTGCTTGATTTTACACATTTTTCATTCAGGCCGCCCCTCTGGCTCCTTGTAGCAAGTTTTGGGACAATCCCCCACCCTTCCCATTTTTGACTTTTTCGACACTACCGGCCCTGTCATTTTTTTCAATTTTTGCCCGCTTTGGAAAATCCTTCACAATTTTCACACAATGCCTTCACGGTGCTTGATTTTACACATTTTTCATTCAGCCCGCCCCTCTGGCCCCTTGTAGCAAGTTTTGGGACAATCCCCCACCCTTCCCATTTTTGACTTTTTCGACACTACCCGGCCCTGTCATTTTTTTCAATTTTTGCCCGCTTTGGAAAATCCTTCACAATTTTCACACAATGCCTTCACGGTGCTTGATTTTACACATTTTTCATTCAGCCCGCCCCTCTGGCCCCTTGTAGCAAGTTTTGGGACAATCCCCCACCCTTCCCATTTTTGACTTTTTCGACACTACCCGGCCCTGTCATTTTTTTCAATTTTTGCCCGCTTTGGAAAATCCTTCACAATTTTCACACAATGCCTTCACGGTGCTTGATTTTACACATTTTTCATTCAGCCCGCCCCTCTGGCCCCTTGTAGCAAGTTTGGGGACAATCCCTCACCCTTCCCATTTTTGACTTTTTCGACACTACCGGCCCTGTCATTTTTTTCAATTTTTGCCCGCTTTGGAAAATCCTTCACAATTTTCACACAATGCCTTCACGGTGCTTGATTTTACACATTTTTCATTCAGGCCGCCCCTCTGGCCCCTTGTAGCAAGTTTTGGGACAATCCCCCACCCTTCCCATTTTTGACTTTTTCGACACTACCGGCCCTGTCATTTTTTTCAATTTTTGCCCGCTTTGGAAAATCCTTCACAATTTTCACACAATGCCTTCACGGTGCTTGATTTTACACAGTTTTCATTCAGCCCGCCCCTCTGGCCCCTTGTAGCAAGTTTTGGGACAATCCCCCACCCTTCCCATTTTTGACTTTTTCGACACTACCGGCCCTGTCATTTTTTTCAATTTTTGCCCGCTTTGGAAAATCCTTCACAATTTTCACACAATGCCTTCACGGTGCTTGATTTTACACATTTTTCATTCAGCCCGCCCCTCTGGCCCCTTGTAGCAAGTTTAGAGACAATCCCTCACCCTTCCCATTTTTGACTTTTTCGACACTACCGGCCCTGTCATTTTTTTCAATTTTTGCCCGCTTTGGAAAATCCTTCACAATTTTCACACAATGCCTTCACGGTGCTTGATTTTACACATTTTTCATTCAGGCCGCCCCTCTGGCTCCTTGTAGCAAGTTTTGGGACAATCCCCCAACCTTCCCATTTTTGACTTTTTCGACACTACCGGCCCTGTCATTTTTTTCAATTTTTGCCCGCTTTGGAAAATCCTTCACAATTTTCACACAATGCCTTCACGGTGCTTGATTTTACACATTTTTCATTCAGCCCGCCCCTCTGGCCCCTTGTAGCAAGTTTGGGGACAATCCCTCACCCTTCCCATTTTTGACTTTTTCGACACTACCGGCCCTGTCATTTTTTTCAATTTTTGCCCGCTTTGGAAAATCCTTCACAATTTTCACACAATGCCTTCACGGTGCTTGATTTTACACATTTTTCATTCAGGCCGCCCCTCTGGCCCCTTGTAGCAAGTTTTGGGACAATCCCCCATCCTTCCCATTTTTGACTTTTTCGACACTACCGGCCCTGTCATTTTTTTCAATTTTTGCCCGCTTTGGAAAATCCTTCACAATTTTCACACAATGCCTTCACGGTGCTTGATTTTACACATTTTTCATTCAGGCCGCCCCTCTGGCCCCTTGTAGCAAGTTTTGGGACAATCCCCCATCCTTCCCATTTTTGACTTTTTCGACACTACCGGCCCTGTCATTTTTTTCAATTTTTGCCCGCTTTGGAAAATCCTTCACAATTTTCACAAAATGCCTTCACGGTGCTTGATTTTACACATTTTTCATTCAGCCCGCCCCTCTGGCTCCTTGTAGCAAGTTTTGGGACAATCCCCCAACCTTCCCATTTTTGACTTTTTCGACACTACCGGCCCTGTCATTTTTTTCAATTTTTGCCCGCTTTGGAAAATCCTTCACAATTTTCACACAATGCCTTCACGGTGCTTGATTTTACACATTTTTCATTCAGGCCGCCCCTCTGGCCCCTTGTAGCAAGTTTGGGGACAATCCCTCACCCTTCCCATTTTTGACTTTTTCGACACTACCGGCCCTGTCATTTTTTTCAATTTTTGCCCGCCTTGGAAAATCCTTCACAATTTTCACACAATGCCTTCACGGTGCTTGATTTTACACATTTTTCATTCAGGCCGCCCCTCTGGCCCCTTGTAGCAAGTTTTGGGACAATCCCCCATCCTTCCCATTTTTGACTTTTTCGACACTACCGGCCCTGTCATTTTTTTCAATTTTTGCCCGCTTTGGAAAATCCTTCACAATTTTCACACAATGCCTTCACGGTGCTTGATTTTACACATTTTTCATTCAGCCCGCCCCTCTGGCCCCTTGTAGCAAGTTTGGGGACAATCCCTCACCCTTCCCATTTTTGACTTTTTCGACACTCTACCGGCCCTGTCATTTTTTTCAATTTTTGCCCGCTTTGGAAAATCCTTCACAATTTTCACACAATGCCTTCACGGTGCTTGATTTTACACATTTTTCATTCAGGCCGCCCCTCTGGCCCCTTGTAGCAAGTTTTGGGACAATCCCCCATCCTTCCCATTTTTGACTTTTTCGACACTACCGGCCCTGTCATTTTTTTCAATTTTTCCCCGGTTTGGAAAATCCTTCACAATTTTCACACAATGCCTTCACGGTGCTTGATTTTACACATTTTTCATTCAGCCCGCCCCTCTGGCTCCTTGTAGCAAGTTTTGGGACAATCCCCCACCCTTCCCATCTTTGACTTTTTCGACACTACCGGCCCTGTCATTTTTTTCAATTTTTGCCCGCTTTGGAAAATCCTTCACAATTTTCACACAATGCCTTCACGGTGCTTGATGTTACACAGTTTTCATTCAGCCCGCCCCTCTGGCCCCTTGTAGCAAGTTTTGGGACAATCCCCCACCCTTCCCATTTTTGACTTTTTCGACACTACCGGCCCTGTCATTTTTTTCAATTTTTGCCCGCTTTGGAAAATCCTTCACAATTTTCACACAATGCCTTCACGGTGCTTGATTTTACACATTTTTCATTCAGCCCGCCCCTCTGGCCCCTTGTAGCAAGTTTAGAGACAATCCCTCACCCTTCCCCATTTTTGACTTTTTCGACACTACCGGCCCTGTCATTTTTTTCAATTTTTGCCCGCTTTGGAAAATCCTTCACAATTTTCACACAATGCCTTCACGGTGCTTGATTTTACACATTTTTCATTCAGCCCGCCCCTCTGGCCCCTTGTAGCAAGTTTAGAGACAATCCCTCACCCTTCCCATTTTTGACTTTTTCGACACTACGGCCCTGTCATTTTTTTCAATTTTTGCCCGCTTTGGAAAATCCTTCACAATTTTCACACAATGCCTTCACGGTGCTTGATTTTACACATTTTTCATTCAGGCCGCCCCTCTGGCTCCTTGTAGCAAGTTTTGGGACAATCCCCCACCCTTCCCATTTTTGACTTTTTCGACACTACCCGGCCCTGTCATTTTTTTCAATTTTTGCCCGCTTTGGAAAATCCTTCACAATTTTCACACAATGCCTTCACGGTGCTTGATTTTACACATTTTTCATTCAGCCCGCCCCTCTGGCCCCTTGTAGCAAGTTTTGGGACAATCCCCCACCCTTCCCATTTTTGACTTTTTCGACACTACCGGCCCTGTCATTTTTTTCAATTTTTGCCCGCTTTGGAAAATCCTTCACAATTTTCACACAATGCCTTCACGGTGCTTGATTTTACACATTTTTCATTCAGCCCGCCCCTCTGGCCCCTTGTAGCAAGTTTGGGGACAATCCCTCACCCTTCCCATTTTTGACTTTTTCGACACTACCGGCCCTGTCATTTTTTTCAATTTTTGCCCGCTTTGGAAAATCCTTCACAATTTTCACACAATGCCTTCACGGTGCTTGATTTTACACATTTTTCATTCAGGCCGCCCCTCTGGCTCCTTGTAGCAAGTTTTGGGACAATCCCCCACCCTTCCCATTTTTGACTTTTTCGACACTACCGGCCCTGTCATTTTTTTCAATTTTTGCCCGCTTTGGAAAATCCTTCACAATTTTCACACAATGCCTTCACGGTGCTTGATTTTACACATTTTTCATTCAGCCCGCCCCTCTGGCCCCTTGTAGCAAGTTTTGGGATAATCCCCCACCCTTCCCATTTTTGACTTTTTCGACACTACCGGCCCTGTCATTTTTTTCAATTTTTGCCCGCTTTGGAAAATCCTTCACAATTTTCACAAAATGCCTTCACGGTGCTTGATTTTACACATTTTTCATTCAGGCCGCCCCTCTGGCTCCTTGTAGCAAGTTTTGGGACAATCCCCCAACCTTCCCATTTTTGACTTTTTCGACACTACCCGGCCCTGTCATTTTTTTCAATTTTTGCCCGCTTTGGAAAATCCTTCACAATTTTCACACAATGCCTTCACGGTGCTTGATTTTACACATTTTTCATTCAGCCCGCCCCTCTGGCCCCTTGTAGCAAGTTTTGGGACAATCCCCCACCCTTCCCATTTTTGACTTTTTCGACACTACCGGCCCTGTCATTTTTTTCAATTTTTGCCCGCTTTGGAAAATCCTTCACAATTTTCACACAATGCCTTCACGGTGCTTGATTTTACACATTTTTCATTCAGGCCGCCCCTCTGGCCCCTTGTAGCAAGTTTTGGGACAATCCCCCACCCTTCCCATTTTTGACTTTTTCGACACTACCGGCCCTGTCATTTTTTTCAATTTTTGCCCGCTTTGGAAAATCCTTCACAATTTTCACAAAATGCCTTCACGGTGCTTGATTTTACACATTTTTCATTCAGGCCGCCCCCTCTGGCTCCTTGTAGCAAGTTTTGGGACAATCCCCCACCCTTCCCATTTTTGACTTTTTCGACACTACCGGTCCTATCATTTTTTTCAATTTTTGCCCGCTTTGGAAAATCCTTCACAATTTTCACACAATGCCTTCACGGTGCTTGATTTTACACATTTTTCATTCAGCCCGCCCCTCTGGCCCCTTGTAGCAAATTTAGAGACAATCCCCCACCCTTCCCATTTTTGACTTTTTCGACACTACCGGCCCTGTCATTTTTTTCAATTTTTGCCCGCTTTGGAAAATCCTTCACAATTTTCACACAATGCCTTCACGGTGCTTGATTTTACACATTTTTCATTCAGCCCGCCCCTCTGGCCCCTTGTAGCAAGTTTAGAGACAATCCCTCACCCTTCCCATTTTTGACTTTTTCGACACTACCCGGCCCTGTCATTTTTTTCAATTTTTGCCCGCTTTGGAAAATCCTTCACAATTTTCACACAATGCCTTCGCGGTGCTTGATTTTACACATTTTTCATTCAGGCCGCCCCTCTGGCTCCTTGTAGCAAGTTTTGGGACAATCCCTCACCCTTCCCATTTTTGACTTTTTCGACACTACCGGCCCTGTCATTTTTTTCAATTTTGCCCGCTTTGGAAAATCCTTCACAATTTTCACACAATGCCTTCACGGTGCTTGATTTTACACATTTTTCATTCAGGCTGCCCCTCTGGCCCCTTGTAGCAAGTTTTGGGACAATCCCCCACCCTTCCCATTTTTTACTTTTTCGACACTACCCGGCCCTGTCATTTTTTTCAATTTTTGCCCGCTTTGGAAAATCCTTCACAATTTTCACACAATGCCTTCACGGTGCTTGATTTTACACATTTTTCATTCAGCCCGCCCCTCTGGCCCCTTGTAGCAAGTTTGGGGACAATCCCCCACCTTTCCCATTTTTGACTTTTTCGACACTACCGGTCCTATCATTTTTTTCAATTTTTGCCCGCTTTGGAAAATCCTTCACAATTTTCACACAATGCCTTCACGGTGCTTGATTTTACACATTTTTCATTCAGCCCGCCCCTCTGGCCCCTTGTAGCAAATTTAGAGACAATCCCCCACCCTTCCCATTTTTGACTTTTTCGACACTACCGGCCCTGTCATTTTTTTCAATTTTTGCCCGCTTTGGAAAATCCTTCACAATTTTCACACAATGCCTTCACGGTGCTTGATTTTACACATTTTTCATTCAGCCCCGCCCCTCTGGCCCCTTGTAGCAAGTTTAGAGACAATCCCTCACCCTTCCCATTTTTGACTTTTTCGACACTACCGGCCCTGTCATTTTTTTCAATTTTTGCCCGCTTTGGAAAATCCTTCACAATTTTCACACAATGCCTTCACGGTGCTTGATTTTACACATTTTTCATTCAGCCCGCCCCTCTGGCCCCTTGTAGCAAGTTTTGGGACAATCCCCCACCCTTCCCATTTTTGACTTTTTCGACACTACCCGGCCCTGTCATTTTTTTCAATTTTTGCCCGCTTTGGAAAATCCTTCACAATTTTCACAAAATGCCTTCACGGTGCTTGATTTTACACATTTTTCATTCAGGCCGCCCCTCTGGCTCCTTGTAGCAAGTTTTGGGACAATCCCCCAACCTTCCCATTTTTGACTTTTTCGACACTACCGGCCCTGTCATTTTTTTCAATTTTTGCCCGCTTTGGAAAATCCTTCACAATTTTCACACAATGCCTTCACGGTGCTTGATTTTACACATTTTTCATTCAGGCCGCCCCTCTGGCTCCTTGTAGCAAGTTTTGGGACAATCCCCCACCCTTCCCATTTTTGACTTTTTCGACACTACCGGCCCTGTCATTTTTTTCAATTTTTGCCCGCTTTGGAAAATCCTTCACAATTTTCACACAATGCCTTCACAGTGCTTGATTTTACACATTTTTCATTCAGCCCGCCCCCTCTGGCCCCTTGTAGCAAGTTTTGGGACAATCCCCCACCCTTCCCATTTTGACTTTTTCGACACTACCGGCCCTGTCATTTTTTTCAATTTTTGCCCGCTTTGGAAAATCCTTCACAATTTTCACACAATGCCTTCACGGTGCTTGATTTTACACATTTTTCATTCAGCCCGCCCCTCTGGCCCCTTGTAGCAAGTTTTGGGACAATCCCCCACCCCTTCCCATTTTTGACTTTTTCGACACTACCGGCCCCTGTCATTTTTTTCAATTTTTGCCCGCTTTGGAAAATCCTTCACAATTTTCACAAAATGCCTTCACGGTGCTTGATTTTACACATTTTTCATTCAGGCCGCCCCTCTGGCTCCTTGTAGCAAGTTTTGGGACAATCCCCCAACCTTCCCATTTTTGACTTTTTCGACACTACCCGGCCCTGTCATTTTTTTCAGTTTTTGCCCGCTTTGGAAAATCCTTCACAATTTTCACACAATGCCTTCACGGTGCTTGATTTTACACATTTTTCATTCAGCCCGCCCCTCTGGCCCCTTGTAGCAAGTTTGGGGACAATCCCTCACCCTTCCCATTTTTGACTTTTTTCGACACTACCCGGCCCTGTCATTTTTTTCAATTTTTGCCCGCTTTGGAAAATCCTTCACAATTTTCACACAATGCCTTCACGGTGCTTGATTTTACACATTTTTCATTCAGGCCGCCCCTCTGGCCCCTTGTAGCAAGTTTTGGGACAATCCCCCATCCTTCCCATTTTTGACTTTTTCGACACTACCGGCCCTGTCATTTTTTTCAATTTTTGCCCGCTTTGGAAAATCCTTCACAATTTTCACACAATGCCTTCACGGTGCTTGATTTTACACATTTTTCATTCAGCCCGCCCCTCTGGCCCCTTGTAGCAAGTTTGGGGACAATCCCTCACCCTTCCCATTTTTGACTTTTTCGACACTACCGGCCCTGTCATTTTTTTCAATTTTTGCCCGCTTGGAAAATCCTTCACAATTTTCACACAATGCCTTCACGGTGCTTGATTTTACACATTTTTCATTCAGCCCGCCCCTCTGGCCCCTTGTAGCAAGTTTTGGGACAATCCCCCACCCTTCCCATTTTTGACTTTTTCGACACTACCCGGCCCTGTCATTTTTTTCAATTTTTGCCCGCTTTGGAAAATCCTTCACAATTTTCACACAATGCCTTCACGGTGCTTGATTTTACACATTTTTCATTCAGGCTGCCCCTCTGGCCCCTTGTAGCAAGTTTGGGGACAATCCCTCACCCTTCCCATTTTTGACTTTTTCGACACTACCGGCCCTGTCATTTTTTTCAATTTTTGCCCGCTTTGGAAAATCCTTCACAATTTTCACACAATGCCTTCACGGTGCTTGATTTTACACATTTTTCATTCAGCCCCGCCCCTCTGGCCCCTTGTAGCAAGTTTAGAGACAATCCCTCACCCTTCCCATTTTTGACTTTTTCGACACTACCCGGCCCTGTCATTTTTTTCAATTTTTGCCCGCTTTGGAAAATCCTTCACAATTTTCACACAATGCCTTCACGGTGCTTGATTTTACACATTTTTCATTCAGGCCGCCCCTCTGGCTCCTTGTAGCAAGTTTTGGGACAATCCCCCATCCTTCCCATTTTTGACTTTTTCGACACTACCGGTCCTATCATTTTTTTCAATTTTTGCCCGCTTTGGAAAATCCTTCACAATTTTCACACAATGCCTTCACGGTGCTTGATTTTACACATTTTTCATTCAGCCCGCCCCTCTGGCCCCTTGTAGCAAGTTTTGGGACAATCCCCCAACCTTCCCATTTTTGACTTTTTCGACACTACCGGCCCTGTCATTTTTTTCAATTTTTGCCCGCTTTGGAAAATCCTTCACAATTTTCACACAATGCCTTCACGGTGCTTGATTTTACACATTTTTCATTCAGGCTGCCCCTCTGGCCCCTTGTAGCAAGTTTGGGGACAATCCCCCATCCTTCCCATTTTTGACTTTTTCGACACTACCGGCCCTGTCATTTTTTTCAATTTTTGCCCGCTTTGGAAAATCCTTCACAATTTTCACACAATGCCTTCACGGTGCTTGATTTTACACATTTTTCATTCAGCCCGCCCCTCTGGCTCCTTGTAGCAAGTTTTGGGACAATCCCCCACCCTTCCCATTTTTGACTTTTTCGACACTACCCCGGCCCTGTCATTTTTTTCAATTTTTGCCCGCTTTGGAAAATCCTTCACAATTTTCACACAATGCCTTCACGGTGCTTGATTTTACACATTTTTCATTCAGCCCGCCCCTCTGGCCCCTTGTAGCAAGTTTTGGGACAATCCCCCACCCTTCCCATTTTTGACTTTTTCGACACTACCGGCCCTGTCATTTTTTTCAATTTTTGCCCGCTTTGGAAAATCCTTCACAATTTTCACACAATGCCTTCACGGTGCTTGATTTTACACATTTTTCATTCAGCCCGCCCCTCTGGCCCCTTGTAGCAAGTTTTGGGACAATCCCCCACCCTTCCCATTTTTGACTTTTTCGACACTACCGGCCCTGTCATTTTTTTCAATTTTTGCCCGCTTTGGAAAATCCTTCACAATTTTCACAAAATGCCTTCACGGTGCTTGATTTTACACATTTTTCATTCAGAGCCGCCCCTCTGGCTCCTTGTAGCAAGTTTTGGGACAATCCCCCAACCTTCCCATTTTTGACTTTTTCGACACTCCTACCCGGCCCTGTCATTTTTTTCAATTTTTGCCCGCTTTGGAAAATCCTTCACAATTTTCACACAATGCCTTCACAGTGCTTGATTTTACACATTTTTCATTAAGCCGCCCCTCTGGCTCCTTGTAGCAAGTTTTGGGACAATCCCCCACCCTTCCCATTTTTGACTTTTTCGACACTACCGGCCCTGTCATTTTTTTCAATTTTTGCCCGCTTTGGAAAATCCTTCACAATTTTCACACAATGCCTTCACGGTGCTTGATTTTACACATTTTTCATTCAGCCCGCCCCTCTGGCCCCTTGTAGCAAGTTTTGGGACAATCCCCCACCCTTCCCATTTTTGACTTTTTCGACACTACCCGGCCCTGTCATTTTTTTCAATTTTTGCCCGCTTTGGAAAATCCTTCACAATTTTCACACAATGCCTTCACGGTGCTTGATTTTACACATTTTTCATTCAGGCCCGCCCCTCTGGCCCCTTGTAGCAAGTTTAGAGACAATCCCTCACCCTTCCCATTTTTGACTTTTTCGACACTACCGGCCCTGTCATTTTTTTCAATTTTTGCCCGCTTTGGAAAATCCTTCACAATTTTCACACAATGCCTTCACGGTGCTTGATTTTACACATTTTTCATTCAGGCCGCCCCTCTGGCTCCTTGTAGCAAGTTTTGGGACAATCCCCCACCCTTCCCATTTTTGACTTTTTCGACACTACCCGGCCCTGTCATTTTTTCAATTTTTGCCCGCTTTGGAAAATCCTTCACAATTTTCACACAATGCCTTCACGGTGCTTGATTTTACACATTTTTCATTCAGCCCGCCCCTCTGGCCCCTTGTAGCAAGTTTTGGGACAATCCCCCACCCTTCCCATTTTTGACTTTTTCGACACTACCCCGGCCCTGTCATTTTTTTCAATTTTTGCCCGCTTTGGAAAATCCTTCACAATTTTCACAAAATGCCTTCACGGTGCTTGATTTTACACATTTTTCATTCAGGCCGCCCCTCTGGCTCCTTGTAGCAAGTTTTGGGACAATCCCCCAACCTTCCCATTTTTGACTTTTTCGACACTACCGGCCCTGTCATTTTTTTCAATTTTTGCCCGCTTTGGAAAATCCTTCACAATTTTCACACAATGCCTTCACGGTGCTTGATTTTACACATTTTTCATTCAGGCCGCCCCTCTGGCCCCTTGTAGCAAGTTTTGGGACAATCCCCCACCCTTCCCATTTTTGACTTTTTCGACACTACCGGCCCTGTCATTTTTTTCAATTTTTGCCCGCTTTGGAAAATCCTTCACAATTTTCACACAATGCCTTCACGGTGCTTGATTTTACACATTTTTCATTCAGCCCGCCCCTCTGGCCCCTTGTAGCAAGTTTTGGGACAATCCCCCACCCTTCCCATTTTTGACTTTTTCGACACTACCGGCCCTGTCATTTTTTTCAATTTTTGCCCGCTTTGGAAAATCCTTCACAATTTTCACACAATGCCTTCACGGTGCTTGATTTTACACATTTTTCATTCAGGCCGCCCCTCTGGCTCCTTGTAGCAAGTTTTGGGACAATCCCCCACCTTTCCCATTTTTTACTTTTTCGACACTACCGGTCCTATCATTTTTTTCAATTTTTGCCCGCTTTGGAAAATCCTTCACAATTTTCACACAATGCCTTCACGGTGCTTGATTTTACACATTTTTCATTCAGCCCGCCCCTCTGGCCCCTTGTAGCAAATTTAGACACAATCCCCCACCCTTCCCATTTTTGACTTTTTCGACACTACCCGGCCCTGTCATTTTTTTCAATTTTTGCCCGCTTTGGAAAATCCTTCACAATTTTCACACAATGCCTTCACGGTGCTTGATTTTACACATTTTTCATTCAGCCCGCCCCTCTGGCCCCTTGTAGCAAGTTTAGAGACAATCCCTCACCCTTCCCATTTTTGACTTTTTCGACACTACCGGCCCTGTCATTTTTTTCAATTTTTGCCCGCTTTGGAAAATCCTTCACAATTTTCACACAATGCCTTCACGGTGCTTGATTTTACACATTTTTCATTCAGGCCGCCCCTCTGGCTCCTTGTAGCAAGTTTTGGGACAATCCCCCAACCTTCTCATTTTTTACTTTTTCGACACTACCCGGCCCTGTCATTTTTTTCAATTTTTGCCCGCTTTGGAAAATCCTTCACAATTTTCACACAATGCCTTCACGGTGCTTGATTTTACACATTTTTCATTCAGGCCGCCCCTCTGGCCCCTTGTAGCAAGTTTTGGGACAATCCCCCACCCTTCCCATTTTTGACTTTTTCGACACTACCGGCCCTGTCATTTTTTTCAATTTTTGCCCGCTTTGGAAAATCCTTCACAATTTTCACACAATGCCTTCACGGTGCTTGATTTTACACATTTTTCATTCAGCCCGCCCCTCTGGCCCCTTGTAGCAAGTTTTGGGACAATCCCCCACCCTTCCCATTTTTGACTTTTTCGACACTACCGGCCCTGTCATTTTTTTCAATTTTTGCCCGCTTTGGAAAATCCTTCACAATTTTCACACAATGCCTTCACGGTGCTTGATTTTACACATTTTTCATTCAGGCCGCCCCTCTGGCTCCTTGTAGCAAGTTTTGGGACAATCCCCCACCTTTCCCATTTTTTACTTTTTCGACACTACCGGTCCTATCATTTTTTTCAATTTTTGCCCGCTTTGGAAAATCCTTCACAATTTTCACACAATGCCTTCACGGTGCTTGATTTTACACATTTTTCATTCAGCCCGCCCCTCTGGCCCCTTGTAGCAAATTTAGAGACAATCCCCCACCCTTCCCATTTTTGACTTTTTCGACACTACCCGGCCCTGTCATTTTTTTCAATTTTTGCCCGCTTTGGAAAATCCTTCACAATTTTCACACAATGCCTTCACGGTGCTTGATTTTACACATTTTTCATTCAGCCCGCCCCTCTGGCCCCTTGTAGCAAGTTTAGAGACAATCCCTCACCCTTCCCATTTTTGACTTTTTCGACACTACCCGGCCCTGTCATTTTTTTTCAATTTTTGCCCGCTTTGGAAAATCCTTCACAATTTTCACACAATGCCTTCACGGTGCTTGATTTTACACATTTTTCATTCAGGCCGCCCCTCTGGCTCCTTGTAGCAAGTTTTGGGACAATCCCCCAACCTTCTCATTTTTTACTTTTTCGACACTACCGGCCCTGTCATTTTTTTCAATTTTTGCCCGCTTTGGAAAATCCTTCACAATTTTCACACAATGCCTTCACGGTGCTTGATTTTACACATTTTTCATTCAGCCCGCCCCTCTGGCCCCTTGTAGCAAGTTTGGGGACAATCCCTCACCCTTCCCATTTTTGACTTTTTCGACACTACCCGGCCCTGTCATTTTTTTCAATTTTTGCCCGCTTTGGAAAATCCTTCACAATTTTCACACAATGCCTTCACGGTGCTTGATTTTACACATTTTTCATTCAGCCCGCCCCTCTGGCCCCTTGTAGCAAGTTTAGAGACAATCCCTCACCCTTCCCATTTTTGACTTTTTCGACACTACCGGCCCTGTCATTTTTTTCAATTTTTGCCCGCTTTGGAAAATCCTTCACAATTTTCACACAATGCCTTCACGGTGCTTGATTTTACACATTTTTCATTCAGGCCGCCCCTCTGGCTCCTTGTAGCAAGTTTTGGGACAATCCCCCACCCTTCCCATTTTTGACTTTTTCGACACTACCGGCCCTGTCATTTTTTTCAATTTTTGCCCGCTTTGGAAAATCCTTCACAATTTTCACACAATGCCTTCACGGTGCTTGATTTTACACATTTTTCATTCAGCCCGCCCCTCTGGCCCCTTGTAGCAAGTTTTGGGACAATCCCCCACCCTTCCCATTTTTGACTTTTTCGACACTACCCGGCCCTGTCATTTTTTTCAATTTTTGCCCGCTTTGGAAAATCCTTCACAATTTTCACAAAATGCCTTCACGGTGCTTGATTTTACACATTTTTCATTCAGGCCGCCCCTCTGGCTCCTTGTAGCAAGTTTTGGGACAATCCCCCAACCTTCCCATTTTTGACTTTTTCGACACTACCCGGCCCTGTCATTTTTTTCAATTTTTGCCCGCTTTGGAAAATCCTTCACAATTTTTCACACAATGCCTTCACGGTGCTTGATTTTACACATTTTTCATTCAGGCCGCCCCTCTGGCTCCTTGTAGCAAGTTTTGGGACAATCCCCCACCCTTCCCATTTTTGACTTTTTCGACACTACCGGCCCTGTCATTTTTTTCAATTTTTGCCCGCTTTGGAAAATCCTTCACAATTTTCACACAATGCCTTCACGGTGCTTGATTTTACACATTTTTCATTCAGCCCGCCCCTCTGGC
>JAJDFG010001443.1:0-35633 GCA_021039105.1 Scomber colias
ACATAACCTATAAAATCAACATTAAAGGTGCTATATAAGTTATTATTATTATTATTATTATTAGTAGTATCATTATCATTATTATAATTGTTAGTTTAAACTTTCCAAACATCACATAATTGAAAACTACTTCACTGGACAAAACTAAAAACTAATTTGTAATTAATTATATTTAATTCCAGCTGTTAGGTGTTGTTAGCTAATATGTGATTGTTGCTCTGGTATCCTCTTTCATTAAATAACTGTATTACTGTTTCTTTACTTTTTCTATTCTTCCCAAAACCAAAATAAGACATGTGGTCCTTTTTTTTTAAAGAAGAAGCAAAATATCAGTAAAATATGATGTCTGTCTTTGACATTAATAGGAGAAATATTCATTATTTAAAGCCGTATTTCCCCTTTTCTCCACCAGTGGATGAAGAGCAGAGTTATTTTTATATATGTGCCATAAAGACAACATTATTATATTATTTATAAGATAAACTAGCCACAGCTTCTCCAACTGGTTTGTTTGTTAATGTCAGGCATCATTTTTTAATAATAAAAATCCCGTCAGCAGCACAGAGACACAGAGGGTGAGCTTACATAGTTTATGAATGGAACTGAATGAGAAATAATACAAATAGAAGTTTTTGGGATGATTTTAAAGATGTTTCAGCATCACTGTGGATCTGTGTCATGAAACTCTTGCGCTATGTGTCGCCAAAATACACAAACTGAAAGACAGATTCTCTCATTATAGCAGCTAGTTTATATTGCGACAGTCTATGATTAGTCATTTTCAATATTATATTTGGTCTCAGATTGATAGTTATATGATATGATAGTAGCTTATCAATAATTTAAACAGCTTTAGTCAGAATCATGATACAAGTCTGGCTTTCAGGCAAGTCAGCAAATGCATATTCAGTCATTATTGTGCAGAGTCAGGCTCTTTGTGTGTGTGTGTGTGTGTGTGTGTGTGTGTGTGTGTGCCTTTGACTGATTGACAGAAATGCATATAGAGACAATTATTTTGGTCCTGCAACATTAAAACCCAAACCTGCTCTCTTGTGTCTAAGTAATATCATCATGAAATATAATTTAAATAAAGTTTTATTGGAGTTTTTTGTATTTAAAGACATTTTTTTCACACCCATTGTACACAGAGAGAATACCTGTAGACATAAGCTGACCCCAATAAAAAATTAAAAAAATAAAAAAATAAAAAGGTGGATCAGGGAGAAAGGAAAAGAGGAAAGGAAGGAAGGCAGGAGGGAGAAAGGAAAAGAGGAAGGAGGGAAGAAGGACGGAAGGAGGGAGGGAGAAATGAAAAAGAGGAAGGAAGGAAGGAAGGAAGGAAGGAGGGAGGGAGAAAGGAAAGAGGAGGGAAGGAAGGAAAGGAGGAAGGAAGGAAAGGAGGGAGGAAGGAAGGGAGGAAGGAAGGGAGGAAGGAAAGAAGGAAGTAAGGAAGTAAAGGAAGGAAGGAAGGAAGGAAAGTAGGTAGGAGGGAGGGAGGAGGGAGAGAGAGAGAGAGAGAGGGAGGGAGGAAAAGAGGCCGTGGATTTTCAACAAACACACACACACACACACACACACACACACACACACACACACATTGTGCACAGAGAGAATACCTGTAGACATAAGCTGACCCCAATAATAATAAATAAATAAATAAAAAAGGTGGATCAGTGCAGCTTTGATTTCCTCACGTCACCTCTCTCTGGATTCATCTGCAGAGCCTGTAATAAAAAGCTGCCGGAGAGATCAGTGTGGGCTTTGCTCAGGAAAGAACAGATATTGAAGACAGAGGATGAGAAGGAAACAACACTGGTTTATAATGAACTGTCAAATTCTTTCTTCTGGAGCAGTAGCAGCATCGAAGCTTAGAGGAGAGTAAAATGTCTTTGATTTTCAACCAATTGGCTCTTTTATGGTGGTTGTATTGTGTGTGTGTGTGTGTGTGTGTCCCTCCTTACTCCTTTCCTCCCTCCCTTCCCTCTCCCCTTACTTCCTGCCTCGCTCCCCTCCTTTCCTCCCTCCCTCCCTCCTTCCTCCTTTCCTTCCTCCCTTCTCTCCTTAATTCCTTCCTCTTTTCGTCCTTACTCCTTTCCTTCCTTCCTTCCTTCTCTCCTTAATTCCTTCTCTTTTCGTCGTTACTCCTTTCCTCCCTTCCTTCTCTCCTCCTTTCTTCCTTCCTTCCTTCCTTCATTCCTGTGTGTGTGTGTGTGTGTGTCCCTCCTTACTCCTTTCCTCCCTCCCTTCCTTCTCTCCTTACTTCCTCCCTCCCTCCCTTCTTTCTCCCTCCCTCCTCCCTCCTTCCCTTCCTCCTTCTCTCCTTAATTCCTTCCTCTTTTTGTCCTTACTCCTTTCTTTCCTTCCTTTCCTTCCTTAATTCCTTCTCTTTTCGTCCTTACTCCTTTCCTCCCTTCCTTCCTTCTCTCCTTAATTCCTTCCTCTTTTTGTCGTTACTCCTTTCTTTCCTTCCTTCCTTCCTAATTCCTTCCTCTTTTCGTCCTTACTTCCTTTCTTCCTCCCTCCCTCTCTCCCTCCCTCCCTCCCTCAACAACACTGTTTTTATAATGAACTGTCAAATTCTTTCTTCTGGAGCAGCAGCAGCATCGAAGCTATAAGAGACTAAAATGTCTTTGATTTTCAACCAATTGGCTTTTTTTTGGTGGTTGTATTGTGTGTGTGTGTGTGTGTGTGTGTGTGTGTGTGTGTGTTGTGTGTGTGTGTGTGTGTGTGTGTCTCTGTGTGTGTGACAGGCTCTTTGCATGCAAATGTCAACACATGCACAATGTTTGATGTTCATTAGTGAGAATACACTGAGAGAGAGACAGAGAGGCGTTGCAGAAATAAGGAGAATATTTGTATTTAAAGGTGCAGCCCGCCTGAATATGTTTGTATGTGTTTACTAAAGGGAAACATGGACTCATAAAATATGTATGTATGTTTCTTTTTTTAACCCTCCTGTTGTCCTCGAGTCAAGGAAGGAAGGGAGGAAAATGGAAGAAAAGGAGGGAGGAAGGAAGGGAGGAAGAAGGAGAGGAGTGAGGAAGCAGGGAGGAAGAAGGAAGGAAAGGAGGGAGGAAGGGAGGAAGGAAAGGAGGAAAGGTAGGAAGGAAAGAAGGAAGGATGAAGGTAGGAAAGGAAGAAGGAAGGAAAGGAGGAGGAAAGAAGGAAAAAGGAAGAAAAGGAGAGAAGGAAGGATGGAAAGGAGAGAGGGAGGAAGGGAGGAAGAAGGAAGGAAAGGAGGGACGAAGGAAGGAAGGAAAGGAGGGAGGAAGTAAGGGAGGAAGAATCACACAGAGGTCAACTCTTGGCGGCTTCGGCCCATTTTGACATCACTGCAGGGTTCAAAGGTCACATGTTCAACCTCACCACTCCCATCATGATGCCCAGTTTGACTTTTAACCAGCGGGGAGCAGTGAAGCATCGCCGTCCAACCTGGTTAAATTAAAGTCACTTTTCAATTTCAGGGGAAAAAAAATCTACTGCAGTGTTTGACTGGAAACACACACAGAGAGATAAAGAGAGAAAGAGAGATTAGCTGGAGGAAGATGAAGAAAGAAACAATGAGTGATGTGACAGCCTTGATCTGTCTTCAGTACGCTCAGAGTTCAGACAATGAAAACACCTTTTCCTGCAAATGAATGAAGCTCTTTGCACCAAAACAAGACAAAAGAGCTGCATGTTTTCACCTGATATTTCCCTCCGTTCGGCTTCAGCATGGATATCAATCTTTCCTTTTGCTCTGAATGGTTCACAATGGTGAGTTCAGTCTGGTGTGATTGGATTGAAGCAGTCAATTAACTATGAATTAAGAAGACCTTCAAGCAATAATATGGTTAAAAAGGATTTTAAATGGTTTATAAAGCACTAGAAGATCACAATCAATGGTGTTTTATAACTGCAGGAAGGTTTTTATATTCAATCACTGCTCTTTTTTGTTAAAAGGAAACGTTGGTATTTTTCAATCAGGGCTCTATTTTCTCATCTTTGTGTGACTAAGTGACTAATGGAGACAGTTTTTGGAAATTGCAGCTGCAAAACCTCCAACATTGAACATCACTGACAGTATCAGATTGTTGTTATAAATGTCTGACAACATAATGAATATGACCACACAGAGAAATAAAATGTTCTTCTTTCAGCCTTTGCTTTGCTGCCTCCTAACATGTTGATAACATACCCAGTCTTTCAGAATGCTCTCAAGATGTATACTGTAGGCTATGCATTAGTGAATGTGATTCAGATACAGATGTTTATTTAATACACGCATTAAAAAAAATCATCTGAATCCAAGTTGTGAGCAGCACAGATCCCACATAGTTTGAGATTCAGAGATGGTAACACTCTCAGGATTCTGTGTGATTCTGTGACTTACTGACAATGACACATACAATGACATGTGTACAGACATTCAGGGACCTCTCAGCAGGATGTAGACACAATTAAGCCACAGCCACAGGTCTTGGCTTCATGCAGTCCAAATTTGGAGTCAAAAGACCAAAAATGCCTCCTCATCACTCCAGTTCATAAACAACTCTGCTGCCTCTGCAGCCGTGTATTTCTCTGCCATATGTAGCTATCTATCTTTTTATTTATTTAGCTATACATCTATTTATCTATCTATCTATTTAACTATAACGATGTCAAGTCGAAGAAGAACCGTGTAACAAAATGCCAAATGCGTAATGACATCATTCAACTCTTTTACGCACCGTCCCCAGACTATTGGCTAAAAAGTTATCAACTTCATTTCACCGAATATTTCCATTGGCTGAAACAGCAGTCAATCAAACCCACGTGGTCATTGTGGTCGGTCACATGTCCTCATTGGCTTTGGAGGCATGTGCTGCCCAATCCTAAACACCGATTGGCTTGTGTGTGGTGTCGTCAGAAGCAGGAGAGGTTAACGGTCGTAAACATCTAGTCACGTGACGTGCAGGTCAGGAAATGACGTAATGTCTCTGCCGTATACGGTTTGCTCCTTGTGTATTACGTTACGTGTTGGACTAAATACATGGACATATTGAGGAAAATATTCCGGTTTTATGAAACGGATTTCATATTTCACAAGAATGGATACTTGGCGAGCTGTACAGAAAGTCCTGAGTCATAAGATGATCGTTGTGGATAAAGGGAAGACTTTGAAGGTATGTAGCATTATAGCTGTTTTTACTTTAGCTGAGTGGCTAGCCGAGCTAACCGCTAATACTATTACGGCTGTGAGCAACCATATAAGTCGTGGGTGGTCTTGAATGAATCAGGGCAAACTAAGCTTTTCTAAACAATGTACGGCATGAATATATATGTTTAAGGGTTGGTGTTTAAAACATTCAGAAGAACTTGTCGCTACCTCCAACTTCCGACCCGTCCCGTAGGCGGAACAGCGTGTTTTAAGAGGTGAATAATTCAATGTGTGATGGCTGTCACAAAATAATGTTGTTCCGTATGCTCGAGCATCACGTGGATATATGGGAAGAAAAAAAATCTAGTGAGTATAGGACATACTGGTGTATCATGCAGACTAACCACTGAGTATCAGTCCATCGTTACATTACACAGGAGAACATAATGATTGCAACTAATTATATTAACCCTCCTGTTGTCCTCGAGTCAGGAAGGGAGGAAGGAGGGAAGGATGGAAGGGAGGGAGGGAGGGAGGAAGGAAAGAAGGGAGGGAGGACGACAGGAAAGAAGGAAAGAAAGGAGGAGGGAAAGAATGAAGAAGGAATGAAACGAGGGGGGAAGGAAGGAAAAAAAGCAGGAAAGGAGTGAAGAGGAAAGGAAAGATGGAAGGGAGGGAGAAAGAAGGAAGAAAGCAGGAAAGGAGGGAGAAAGGAAGGATGGAAGGGAGGAAGGGAGGGAGGACAGAAAGAAGGAGGGAAGGAAAGATGGAAGGGAGGAAGAAAGAAGGAAAGGAGGAAGAATGAAAGAAAGGAGGAAGGAAGAAGGAATAAAACAAGGGAGGAAGGAAGGAAGAAAGCAGGAATGGAGGGAGGAAGGAAGGAGGGAAGGAAAGAAAGAAGGGAGGAAGGAATTAAGAAAGGAAGGAAGGAAGGAGGGAAGGGAGAAAGGAGGGAGGAAGGAAGGAGGAAAGGAAAGAAGGAAGGACAAACGGAAGAAAGGGAGGAACAGTTAAAACAGGCAGGTTAAATGTGGATAAACAATATGAGGTCAACAATCAACAAAAATGATTTTAAAAAGCTGAAATATTTCCATTTGTTCTATATTCTGGGTCACAGAAAAATTTTAAGGTGTTTGTTTTTCTTCTCTCAAATATAAAACTATAAAACAAATCAGACCCTGAACAGTATTTAAGGGGTTAAACTGACAATATGAGCTGATAACATCGGCCTGTTTTAACTAATATTTCCCAGAGCGCTCCCAAAAAAAATGTTTCCTCTTTTATTAATATTCCACTTTTTAGCATTAGGGAGCTCTTCCTTTTTACACCCCATTGCTTTCCAGACATGTACAACAGATGTTTAAAACAACAGAGCATCAGAATCACTTCATGCAAATACGCTGACAGGCTCATTTACATACGTACAGTCGTCTCAGTAAACAACATCCTGCTAAATAAATAAAAATATTGCTCCTCTGATTATATCTAGTAAATATCTCTCCTTAGTGTCTTCTCAAACCGCACCTGCTGCTTTCCTGTTTGACCTCCCTCCCTCTGCTTCTCCTCTCTCTCTCTCTCTCTGTCCGCCTGCTTCTCCCTCTCCCTCTGCTTCTCTCTCTTTCTCTCTCTTTCTCTCTCTCTCTCTCTCTCTCTGCTTTTCTCTCTCTCTCTCTCTCTCTCTCTCTCCTCTCTCTCTCTCCCCCTCTCTCCCCCTCTGCCTCTCTCTCTCTCCCTCTGCTTCTCTCTCTCTCTTTTTCTCTGTCTATCTCTCTCTTTCCCTCTCTCTCTCCCCCTCTGCTTCTCTCTCTCTCTCTCTCTCTCTCTCTCTCTCTGTCTCTCTCTCTCTCCCTCTGCTTCTGCTTCTCTCTCTCTCTCTCTCTCTCTCTCTCCCTCCCTCTGCTTCTCTCTCTCTCTCTCTCTCCCTCTGCTTCTCTCTCTCTCTCTCTCTCTCTCTTCAAAATGATTTTACACTTGGACATTACTCAGCCGCCTCAACGATGCTCTCAGTCCCCCGGCTCTAATCACTTACTGGATCTGCTCCACAGCAACAGGCCTGCATACTACACTACCAGCCTTTTCTTCTTCTTCTCTTTTTTTTAATGTCTGCATTGCAGGAGAGACAGAGAGCTGGCAAAGGAGAAAAACACAGAGAGAGAGAGAGAGAAATGGAGTGATGGAAGGGAGGAAGAATTGCAGTATGTGTGAGTGAGTGTATGTACTGTATGTGGGGAGGGGAGGGGGCTTCTTCTTCTTTTTCCTTTTTTCATTTCTTTCATCCTTTGGCAGACTGACATTTCATTGGTGTGATTGGAGCAGCACGGGTTAGAGTACATGCCAAGAATGGGAGCTTTAGACATCGTGTGATGGAGGCTCAAGCTGTGCCAAGAGTCTGCAGCGATGCCACATCAGCAGCATATGCAGCATATTTTATATACTGTATGTTCCTCTGTAATGGAAAGAGAGTGGAGGGGGAAAAAAGTCTCATTGGAGGTTTTGTTAATGCATACTGTGCTTCTAATGCAGGTCAATGGATTAGTCATAAAATCAGACATTTCTATTAGTTATTCTGTCTCTAAAAAGTTTCTCAATTACATTTGCAGAAAATGACTGGTGTTAAAAAAGTCATATCATGATTTTAACCATATTATAGGAGCTTTGTCTTGAAGCAAAAGTATAATAACGCTGTCAGTTCGGTGTGAAAGTGGTTCGATAACAATTACCTTCATATAAAAAGAACAGAAGGGCCACATTTCACAATAAAAGCAGGCGCTTACATGCTGTTAAGTATGATAACATGAGATGAGTCAGGATGTGAGTTATAACGATTGATTGATGTTCACGTCACAGCAGTTAATCAGGACATCATGTTATGACTCTGGAGGAAAAAATAGTTTGTGCAGGCTGAGAAAGATATATTTAAACATTTCAATCAGTCGTGTTCACGTTGGGCTGTGAGAGGAGTAACGTGGTTTACTTAGGGACATATCAGGCACATCTTCAGGTCTATATTTATATTCTGGGTCTCTACTGGAATAAGATTAGCATGATTTAAAGTTTTTAAAACTCTATATTTATCTTCTACTTTACCCTTCATGTAGGCCCTCAGTTCAGCCTCTGTCTGAAACAGGCCGTTTTAGCTCCTGTCTCTTTAAGACCCCGATCAGACAGACGGCTGTGCAAGCACCTTGCTTTGACTGTCACCTGTCCTTACCCTAACTATTATTTACCAGTGAAGTAAACTCACAGATCTGATAGGCGGTTGTTTTCTCCACCAACTTCTCAATTCATCCAACGAGACAAACGGGGGCAATACATATGTTTTTTTTGGGCTGTTTTTTCAGTTGGAGGAGTTCAAGGCGTTCCTGTAAAAAACACGAGGTGGTCTGCAGGAAGGAAGGAAGGAAGGAAAAAGTAAGGAGGAAGGACAGATGTAAGGAAGGAAAAGAACATGGGAAGTAAAGTGGGCCTGATTGCTCCCCTCAGCGGGCTGGTTCTGGCCCGCAGGCCGCATGTTTGACACCCCTGCTCTAAATATAAGCTGACAGGTAATAATCGAATGCATATATAGAATCAGTCAGATCAGGAGCTACCACATTGTCTCTGTACTGTGTGCTCTCTGGCAGGCATAAAAATAATTCAGTGTATCATCCAAAGTGAGTATTTGATGCCTTTGTGGTGCAGAGCGCTTACATTTGGCATTCACCCTACTGTATGTTTATTTTTGCCCAAAGTGTTCATTACACGGTATATTTGATGATAATAAATTAAATCTCAGTTGGAATCACTGAGAGTTAAACAAGGGAACACTTCCCAACAACAAAGACATTTGGTTTGGCAGCAGCGCACATGAGAAATTAGAGCTCTCGTTTCTTCCTGCTCGCATACCTCCGCAGCTTTTTTCCCTCCTCCACGCTTTCAGTGTCTTGTTTTCTCAGGCTCGTGTGGAATAAGAGACATCTGTGGAGAAATGTGTGCACAGTAAAAACCCAGCGACGTAGCGGCAGAGGCAGAGGCTGAGGAGGCTGTGTTTGTTTTGGCTTCGGGGGTCGTAGATGAGTTTTATGACAGCTGTGCTTCAAGGCGAGCGACATGATAAGACGTCTTATGAATTCTGGGCTACATGAATGGCAGCCGAAAATCACAAAGGTGAAGAGGAGATGAATGGGGGGAAAAGTTTTCTCGGGAGTTCGAGGCAGGATCACAGCCTTTGTTGCATCACATCTGCCCCCCCCCCTCAGAGATTATCTTTTAAGTCATTTTGCCTTCATTGACAGAAACAGGAAACATGGAGAAAGACAGGAAGACAAGATGATAAAGAATCTTGGCTAGAGTTCGACTGAGGATGTTGCAGTTTTAGGGAGCTTTAGATGTCTCGGAGCACTTGATCATTTTTTTTTTTTTGCGTCTTTTAGCTCAAATCTCACCAGAGTTGATCTCTATGCATGAGATCCATGAAGATTTACTTCTCTTTACTTTACTTTACAATATTAGTAGATTTTGCTCTTAAATTTTTTGCTATCAAAAAAGTTGTCCCCATAGGAAATATACTAATTATCTTAACCCTCCTGTTGTCCTTGAGTCAAGGAAGGAAGGAAAGGAGGGAGGAAGGAGAGGAGGGAAGGAAGGAAAGGAGGGAGGGAGGAAAGAAAGAGAGAAGGAGGGAAGGAAAGGAGGGAGGGAGGAAAGAAAGAGAGAAGGAGGGAAGGAAGAAGGAAGAAAAGGAGGGAGGGAGGAAAGAAAGAGAGAAGGAGGGAAGGAAGAAGGAAGGAAAGGAGGGAGGAAAGAAAGAGAGAAAGAGGGAAGGAAGGAAGAAGGAAGGAAAGGAGGGAGGGAGGAAAGAAAGAGAGAAGGAGGGAAGGAAGAAAAGGAGGGAGGGAGGAAAGAAAGAGAGAAGGAGGGAAGGAAGAAGGGAGGAAAGAAAGAGAAAGAGGGAAGGAAGGAAGAAGGAAGGAAAGGAGGGAGGAAAGAAAGAGAGAAGGAGGGAAGGAAGAAAAGGAGGGAGGGAGGAAAGAAAGAGAGAAGGAGGGAAGGAAGAAGGAAGGAAAGGAGGGAGGAAAGAAAGAGGGAAGGAAGGAGGGAGGAAGGAAAGGAGGGAGGAAAGAAGGAAGGAAAGAGAGAAGGAGGGAAGGAAGAAGGAAGGAAGGAGGGAGGAAAGAAAGAGAGAAGGAGGGAAGGAAGGAGGGAGGAAAGAAAGAGAGAAGGAAGAAGTAAGGAAAGGAGGGAGGGAGGAAAGAAAGAGAGAAGGAAGGAAAGGAGGGAGGAAAGAAGGAAGGAAAGAGAGAAGGAGGGAAGGAAGAAGGGTTAGGGTTAGGAAGGAAGGGAGGAAAGAAGGAACAGTTAAAACGGACAGGGTCAATTTGACCCGGGAGGACGACACAAGGGTTAAACTAATTCACATCTTAAACTTATTATTGGTTGAAATAATGTTAGCCAGCATAAAATGAAAAAAGACCCCCCCCCCCCCGTCCAAATGTAGACTTTGGCCCGACTGTGACATCATCAATCAGCATTAATGGATGCATTACCTCTTTTTTTTTCTTGTCACTTTACACCACATGGTCTTGTCTACTCGTAAGCCTTAGAGCTGTACCAGCTACCAGACCACATGATATACTGAATGCCTTTTTATTTATTAGAGTTAAATCACAGCTCTCCTGAACCCATTAGATCATCAAGCTTTCTGCTACCACTCCACTTATCCCGTGGATGTATTACAGAAAAACAGCCGCTATGCCATCAGCCAATTTTTTTCCCCCATTGTTGAAGCCAAGACAAACTCAATTGTGATTATTTCTATTATGAAAGAGAAAAATCTGTAACGTCATCACAATGTATACAGTAGTATGTGGGCTGAGTGAGAAAACACTACTGTGCATATTCAATGGGCCATATAATAGAAGAGTAAACCGGAAGCTTTTTGCCATATGAACCAGCCGAGACGTATAAATGACGGTATGGGTGCCATTTTTAGGTCTGATATATAGTTCTTACAATACATGAATGGGTTGGAGTCAGCCTGCTCTGATCCGCTGCTTGTTACCAACCATCTACTTAACTATGTGTTGGTTTTGGTTTATTTCACTTAGATAGATATAGAGAGAAACTAAACCAAAATACTTCTGTCATCCGCTATTCTTTCTCGAAGGTTGTCATCCATTGTCCTTTCTCTTGGCATCTACCTTTGGCAAGTCCATAGTAGGTTAGAGCTGCAGCCTTTAATGTAACAGAATAATGTGGTCCCTATTTATTACCTGGTCACTCCCGAAATTAACCCATTGAGTTGAGATTCAACCAAGTATCTTCACAACATCAGTGGTGCTGAAGGCTGGGTAACTTATTGGTTACCTGCTCATGATCTACTGTAGCTGGTGAGTTAACCAAGTCCATAGTATCAACCCAGGAAGATGCTAGCGGTAGCCAGCCAGTGCCGATTGGATGCTAGGTTGATGACCGGATAGTAAAGTTTGTTCATTCAAAGGATTTTTGTGTAACGGTTTATACTCCAGCTAAATGAAATCAGTATTTAGTGTGAGCAGGTTCGCCTTTAAAGCAGCAGCAGTGCTCCTCTGTACATCTGCACGCAGCTTTTAAGCTTCTCAGCAGGTTGTTTATTGATCCTCCGTCTTGGAGAAGCCGCCACAGTTCTTCTTCATCTGTGGATTTTCGACATCTCAGCTGCTTCTGTCTCTTCATGTAAATCCCAGACTGACTCCATGATGTTGAGATCAAGGCTCTGTGGGGACCAAACCATCTGCTGCAGGACTCCTTCTTCTTCTTCTTGTCAGTAAAGATGCTTCTTTATAACTCCGGCTGCATGTTTGGGGTCGTTGGCATGCCGCAGAATACATTTTAGACTGATCAGACACTGCCGTGATGGTAATGCTTAGCAGATAAGAATCTAAGCCTCTAAAGTGCCCCAAAACTTCTGCACAGTACTGTTCCTATCAGATCATAGCTTTGTCTGCTGTCGACTCTCCGTCTCTCTCACTTCCTTTTATAGGTCAGAACTGTCAAGACTGTTTCCTGCCTGCTTCACTAGACTTGATCTCTTTGTAAAAGATCCCTGCAGATTTACTTCAACTCTGTGATTCCACTGAAATGAACAGATTATACCCAAAAATGCCCAGCTCATGTATTTTACTGAGTGTATATAAAAGACTATTATCTAATTAGAAGTTGGTAACGAGACATTTCACATCCTCGCCTCTTTAGCTGAGGACGATCTGTGGTTGAAACAATGTCAAGTCCAAGTAAAACAAATGAGTTAGGAATGAGACTGAGAGGAGAATGAGAGCTTTGGGGATGTCTTTTGTCTTTCCTTTTGATAAGGTCCCACTTGCCTGATGAAATTTGGCCTCATTGCTTCGTCAACAGTCAGGATTGATGGATGCATTACACTTTCAGCTGCAGGAGGGGAGGGGGAAAAAAAACCCTTTCAATCAAGGCAGCTTCCAGTATAAACTAACCCAATCTTTCCCAAGGCTATTTTCCTGTCCACTTCAAATGTCCTCAACAATCACTGAGCCAGCTGATCTTCCATTATCACCAAACACAAAAGCCTGTTGAGGTCTCAATGAGTGACAGCCATCGTGCATCACAACAGCTGTCAGTTCAGACTAGCTTGAAGAAATAAGGTGATTATGTTGTGGGGGGATTCTTGTTACGGTGTTTGTGGACAGGAGAGACTAAAAGCAATATAATGTGATGTTGAAAGGTCACAACAGATGTTTTTTCTGCAAGATTTTTGAGCCGTCCCTCCGGTCAAATGGTGGTCAGGACTACTAGAGAGGCTGCAGGCTCTGATGGTGGAGCATTTTGACCATTAAGTGCAAGGTTGCTTGTTCAGTTCACCTGCAATGTGCAATGTAACAGACTGGGACTAAAGCTGCACCTCAGCTGGACTAGGTAGAAATCAATACAGAGTTATCTTTTCATCTGGCCTTGACACACTCCCACAAAATGGTCATATTTATATAGAGTGTCTGTGAAAGATGTATTTCTAATCTCGACTGTTAGTATTTACACCTGTGCCTCAATGTCGCTTCGAAGGCTGTGCAGTATGTATTTTTTTAGACTTGTAAACACGAATGCTCAACCAAAATAAATATATTCACATCTGTTTGTAATGTTCTTCCAGCCCTGCTCGACGCCTTTTTATATAATACATACAGTGATGTATATGTTACCTCATGTTCGTGGTGTTTCCTTCCATTTTGTATGAGGCGATGCTTGTTTGATTTATGCTCGCTGTGAAGTTGCTGCAGCGAATACAAAACTGAAAAAAGAGAGAGAAGGGGAGAGAGAGAAACGTCAATCTTCATAAATCAGCACAGACATTGTTTATTATTAGTGATTAAATAATTCAAATTCTGTAGGGGGACACATTTTCTTTACTGTCCATATTAAAAAAGACCACTGAATTGTATTATTGATCAGAAGGAAGGAAGGGAGGAAAGAGAGAAGAAGGAGAGAAGGAGAGAGGAAGGACAGATGGAAGGAACGAACGAAGGAACAGTCAAAACAGATGGGTCAATTTGACCCGGTAGGACGACAGGAAGGTTAATGGGTGTCTCCTACATGCATCAATAAGCCTCCATCATGATGTACTGCCATGAAGTAATGCAGTACTTATACTCCATATTATACTCCAGTGATGTGCTGCCATGAAGTAATGCAGTACTTATACTCAGTATTATACTCCAGTGATGTACTTGTACATTGATTCCAGTTAATGCTATTTTAACTTTTGCCTCCGCTACATTTTAGAGGGAAATATTGTGCTTCCACTTCACAGGACAGAGATTTTATGTGTGATGAATTATTCATTACTGACATTTACTGCCGTTGCATGTACGCATGCTGCTACTTACTTTCCCTAACTTGACAAAAATCAAGGAGACAACTGAGTGCTTCACTTCTTCTTCTAAGAGGCAAGTAACTAACAGAATTATAACAACTGTGCTAACATGTGTGAGGGTCTTCACAGTTCATATTTCTTCAGGTAAAATTAGAAATATTGAATTTAAAATCAATAATATACCCTTCAAGGTAACATCTAAGACAATGTTAATGCTAATTATGTCTCCTCTGTATAATTGAGTATGAGAACCAACCAGACTAAGAATAAGAATAGCTATGATGTTCTGAGAGAATTAGTTTAGAGAAATCTTGAGGGGAAAAAATGGAAATCTACGTGAATAAAGTTGAAGTTTTAAGAGGAAAAAAGTAATTTATATTTGAGAAAAATATACATGTTCTCAAAATATGAATATTTTTCTTATATTTCTCATACTGAAATTATATGGGTAATAATTTTCCTTGCAAAAAAATCTATTTTCTGCAATATTTTCAATCAGCATTAATGTACTTATTATAAGGACTTGATTATTAAAATGTCATTAATAGTCTTTATTCTCTATATATCACATTGAACACTGTCATTATATCATCATGACCTCATAATATCACATTTCTCTCAAGATGTTACTACCCTCTAATCTCCCATCCACCCCCCCACCCTCCTCAGCTTCATCTGACATTTTTTTTTTTTTTTTTTTTTTTTTTAAGATTTTGTTGGCATAGACGCCTTTATTTAACAGTGGACCGACAGGAAACATGGGAGTAAGAGGGGGGTGTGACATGCAGCAAAGGACCTCCGATCGGGTTTCAAACCGGGGTCGGCTGCGTATATGGCATGCGCTCTAACCACTCGACCACCTGCGCGCCCTTCATCTGACATTTTAACCAGAAGAGCAGCTTGAGCCTTCGCTGTTACCAGAAGTTGTCACCCGTCATCCTCACGAATCTTCCACCAACTTTGGCGTAATGAGATTTTCAACACGTGTAATAAAGACAAACATTTTAGGGTTTCAAACAGATTCCCCACAGGAGCGAACCCTGCGGCCTGCGGTGCATAAACATGAGCAACAGGGCAGCTTAGGACTAAATAGGAGGATTTTTCTGATTCATTTCCCAGCTGCTGTGAACACAGAGGCAGGATGTCTGTTTTGGAGGACATGTACTCATTTTGTTCTCCTTTGCTATGAATATCGTGCAGGACTTATCAGTCTCCTTGTGGTAAATCCTCTGCACCTGCAGCGCCAGTATCCCAGAGACTCTGATGGAGCGGCGCTTTGATCCTCTGCGTCGTCAAATCAGCGCAGCCAGTGGCCTTGTTTTTCTGAGTATTGGTGTGAATATGATGAGTGATTCATGTGTGCTACATAGACTCTCTGTGTGTGTGTGTGTGTGTGTGTGTGTGTGTGTGTGTGTGTGTGTGTGTGTGTGTGTGTGTGTGTGTGAGGAGGGCATTTTTGTCTCTACAGTTTGTGCTATGAATATGTAAATGGTAACACTGAATGAACCATGAATTGATCTATTTACAAGTGTTGTCATCAACCACTGCTGTTGTCCAAAGGCTGTTAAGTAACATGTGAATCAGCCACATATGAGGCTTTTTTCCATTAGTCGGAGCACCTCTCAGCTCTACTCGACTCGGCTCTACTCGGTTTTGGTACCAGGCACGTCGTTTTCCATTACTTCATAGCACCTCCTCAACGTGAGCAGGGTCGTCCATGTATGCTAACGGCTGGTATTTAAAAATGGTGGGTTTGAATCCTCTGTCAGACGCAGGCGTGGAGTTCTGGTCCTCTGAAATGAGGCCAACGTGGAAGTAACTTAGAACTGCATTCTATCAAAAGGCCACCAGGGGGCGACCGTCTCTATACAAGTCAATGGAGAATTCACCAACTTCACACTTGATTTCTAACCTCAGTAAACGTTTTCAAAATGTGTTTATGGTCTCAATCGCTAGTTTAAAGCCTTCTTCAATGCAGTATGATGTTCATTTGGGACATTTTGGCCTCCCTGATTTTATATTTGATGATAAAGCAGGGTATGCATTAGGGCGGGGCTACGTCCTGATTGACAGGTTGATTGCCCAATGTCCTCGAGATCCAGCCCTCGCAACCATAGCAACCTCCCTGCTCTGCCCATGACTCTGCCTCATGCCCATATAAGTAGAATCCGTGTCTTTATTTTTCCCAGCATGCACCTGAAATTTTCAAGATGGCGCTGCCTAGATTAGAAACTATTGGCTTCCGAGCAGCAGTCCACAAACCAATGGGTGACGTCACGGATGTTACATCCATTTCTTTTATAGTCTATAGTCGGACATCTTGCTCATGACTCCTCCAGTGATGACACATTTTATTTTATTTTTAAAGTATATTTTTTTTTACCTTTTTTGCCTTTAATGTAGATAGTAGAGAGAGACAGGGAGGCAGAGAGGGGGGAATGACATGCAGGATAGGATCGCTCGGTGCGGGATTCAAACCGGGGTCACCTGCAGTGAGGACTGTAGCTTCAACACAGGGTGGGTGCTCTACCCTCTGAGCTAAACACCGCTGTTGATGTCACATTTTAGTAAAAGCTCAGCTTGCTTGAAACCTCGCCAGAGCAGATACCAAAAAAAGCACCAGGTACCAGGTACTATCCCAAATGGAAGAGTCGAGTCGAGTGGAGCCGAGTAGTGCTAGAAGTGTATAATGGAAAAGCCCCATAAGTGCACTCGGTGACATATTTCTTCCCCTCAAAGATGATATAGTCCGGGTACTTTGCAGCCCTACTCTGCTGTTGTCCAAAAGAGTTTGTTTAGAAACTAACGATAACTTTCATTATCTATCAATCTGCCAATTATTTTCTCAATTACTCGATTAGTAGTTTGATCTGGGGCCCGACCGATACTGGATTTTTGAGTGTAAGAGCACAGTTCCATAATTGAGGAGCCCTTACAGCAAATGCCCTACTACCCTCAGTCTGGGGACCGAGGGCAGCCTGAGTATAAGAGGAAGGGTGTAAAGGGTGAGAAGGTCAGTAATGTAGGATGTGGCAAGAATGTGAGTCTCTGAATATAAATCATTTCTTGCTTTTTACCCTGAAGTTGTGGGTTTGTGTCATTTATGGTAATTCAATGAGAAGAGCGTTTACTCTAAAAGGTTTTCATCCTGGCGTGAAGTTTGATATAAAATATATTTGTTAACTAACAAACAAACAAAACTGACTCATGTTAAATGCCAGGAGAGAGAAACCTGGCTGGCACCCCAAACTAAAAATAAAATGGAACAAAATAAAACAAGAGATCTCTAAAAGTCAAACTGAGCCAGCTGAGATTGGCTCCAGCTCCCCTGCAACCATCTAGAGGATAAGCTATATATAATATTTATATATATACACATATATACTGTAGTTTATCCTCTAGATGGTTGCATGGTGTTACTTAGACATGGGCCGGTATGAGATTCTGGCGGTATGATAACCTTAAGAAAAAATTTCACGGTTTCACGGTATGGCGGTATTGTGATTCCAGCTCTAAAATGTTCCTAAAAGGAAGACAAATAAAGACAGACATGTTAATTTAACTTGAATCTGTAATGAGAGTGTGAGGGGTCGTGATACTCTACGCTGCAGCTGCACCACCTGAGGGATTTCTGACCTGCACTTCCTGTCTTTGACCAGACTAAAAAGTGAGGGTCACTTCCTTTTCCTAAACAGAGATTAAACTCGTCCTCCTGTTGTCCTCAAGGAGGGAAGGAAGGAAGGGAGGGAGGGAGAAAGGAAAGAAGGAAGGAAGGAAGGGAGGGAGGGAGAAAGGAAAGAAGGAAGGGAGGGAGGGGAAGGAGGGAGGGAAGGAAGGAAGAAAAGAAGGAAGGACGGAAGGGAGGGAGGGAGGGAGGGAGAGAGGAAGAAAAGGAAGGGAGGAAGGACGGAAGAAAAGAAGGAAGGACGGGAGGGAGGAAGAAGGAAGGAAAGAAGGAAGGAAAGGAAGGACTTTGACCAAACCAAAAACAGCTCATACTTTAGGAACGGTATGACAGAAAATTTGGCGGTTTCGGTTATCGTGGCTTTTTCAAATCACGGTATACCTTGAACACGGTTATCATCCCATGCCTAGTGTTACTTTTAAAATGTGTTCCCCTACAGATTACTGATTACATGTCCTAAAATGTAATCTGTAATGTATTCCCTTGGATTACTCAAGTAAAGTAATGTATTCTACACACTTTTGGATTACTTTTAGTTTATTCAAAATCGTCTAGTTGAACCTGTTTATCTGGCACACTGATTTTAGTCAACACTTGCTTTAGAGAATGATCTTATTCCTGTCTTCAGAGAAAAAGTTACGCAAATACACAAAACACAAATGTGGTACGTTTTGTCCTGCAACTGATACTATCTAAAGAAAAATGGCATCCAAGAGTCAACATTCTTCAATTCATTTTACCTTTATTAATTTCCACAGCTTAGAAATGAGGGAAATTAAAATTAAATATTTTATTCTTAAATATTGATGAATGAAGAAAAAATTGGACTCAAGCAGAAAGTTCACGCCCTCTAGAAAGTAGTGCAGTTGGCTCAAAAATATTCGGGTTAGGGTCAATATTGAAATTATAGAACCAGCAACCAAAGAATTTGAGCCTCTTTTTTCCTTAAAAATGACTCAAAATTATAATTGGTAATTAATTTACTAGGCAATTTATCAATGAATCCACTAATCGGCCATCAGCCTTGACTGATTGCTTGTGTGTTATAAATTAAATTAACCTTTGTGTCGTCCTCCCGGGTCAAATTGACCCCGTCTGTTTTGATTGTTCCTTCTTTCCTCCCTTCCTTCCTTCCTTCCCTCCTTCCTTCATCCCTCCTTTCCTTCCTCCTTTCCTTCCTTCCCTCCTTCCTTCATCCCTCCTTTCCTTCCTCCTTCGCTTCCTTCTTCCTCCCTTTCTTCTTCCTCCCTTCCTTTCTCCTTTCCTTCCTTCCTTGCCCCCTTCTTTCTTTCCTTCCTTCCTTCCTTCCTTCCTTCCCTCCTTCCTTCATCCCTCCTTTCCTCCCTCCTTTCCTTCCTTCTTCCTCCCTTCCTTTCTCCTTCCCTTCCCTCCTTCCTTCATCCCTCCTTTCCTCCCTCCTTTCCTTCCTTCTTCCTCCCTTCCTTCTTTCCTTCCTTCCTTCCTTCCTTCCTTCCTTCCTTCCTTCCTTCCTTCCCCCCTCCTTTCCTTCCTTCTTCCTCCCTTCCTTGACTCGAGGACAACAGGAGGGTTAAATTAAAGAGTAGGTCTAATCCTGCTCTATCTTAAAGGTGCCTTGAGATAACTTTTGCTGTGATTTGGCGCCATGGAAATAAAATAAAACTGAATTGAATCATTGCAACAGTACAAACATAAGTCTATTACACAGGAGGGATAAGATATATCAGACTTTAAATAAACACATAGTACATCAATTCATTGTTGGTTTGGCTCTGCACATGAGATTTGTTAACATAAAACATAAAAAAGAAAAAAAACCTAGAACATCAACCAGCACGCCCCCTCTCTCCTAGACAGCACACACACATTCACACACATTCACACACACACACACACACACACACACATGCACAAAACCAAAGACATTCACAGTTTTCTTCGGATGCGTTCCCGCTCTCAGGCTCAATGGCTGGCATGTGTTTCAGGCTCATTTCTGTAGAACATACAAGGGGCCTTATAGCCGCTGCCAGGAGCCCGGTTTGCATGTGGGATCCTGACGCATTGCAGAGGGAAACCAGACTTGGACATGCATCTGTACTCTCTCTCTCACACACACACACACACACACACACACACACACACACACACACACACACACACACACACACACACACACACACACACACACACACACACTCACTCGTACACACATTGTAAATACAACACACACATACCCACGCTTGTCTGTTATCGTGTTCTCTCCTCTGTTGTCACTCACACACTCGTACGTTGAGCCCGTGTGTTCGATGGCGCCCTGCTTGCTTGGCAGAAGAAGAAAGGCGATAGGAGAGGGAATCTGGAGGCTGTACGTTGTATCAAACAGCAACATTAGTATGCAGCGGAGCCCAGGAGGCAAAACACAGGCGATCAAGATGCTTCTGTAGCTGCTTTGGGGGGGTAAAAAAAAAAAAAAAAGATGAGGGCCACTTAAAGGTATGAAGGTATGATGGACTCCGACTCCCTTTAAAAGGCTATTTAGCACATTTAAATGTAATATATTAAACATGTTTGGCATTTTAATATCACAGCCCAACAGGAACTGCTACAGATTAAATTACACATTTGTTCTTGGCTCTATAAGCGGGCGGTATCTGTCCACGTAGATAGTTTTTTTTTATGTTTCGAGACATCTGTCTTTGAGATTTCTGCTTCCACACCAGGAATTTATACTGCAGTGCCACAAAAACAGATTAAACCACACCCACAAACTGCTATCTTGTCCTGAGTGATATCATATTTAATCTGCAATAATTGAATTAAAAGGACTGGATAATGGTTCAAATGTAGGTGAAGCTGATAAAACAGGTGATATTTTATATTTTTTTATTGTCAATAAATTCCATTAAAGATCAAAAACAACATTTGTTACTCTGTTTATAAATATATTCCCTTTCTACCAATGATAATATAGATTTCAGAGGAAGATAAAACCAGATGGCATCTATACTGAGGCTACCTTAAAGTGCAATGTTACCTAGATCGTCATGCCGCTAGATTTTGGCTCCCATTCAAAAAGCATCTCTAGAAACACTAAGTCAGCTTCTTTAAATAAAACAAGTCATTATGGTCCCAATCGCCAAATTCAGGCCATCTGATGAGTGTGCAGGTGCTCCGTTAATTAATAAAGCTGCTGCATGGGCGTTAATTAAAAGCTGTGATTGACAGTTCACTCACCTGCTGAGTCAAACTACTGTATTTTATTTAAACAGTTTAAAGTTACAGGGACACTGGTGCACATTAATAAATATTCAATTCTCTAAATCTGCCAGTTTAGTCATCTTTTAATTCCTACTCATTTCAACTGCAGTCTCTGGGCAGGTGTAATGACGGCTAACGCTTCCCTTCCAAGTATGTAGAAGAACCAACAATGACCATGAAAACTTAAAAAAATACCTCCTAGAGCAGAGGTGTCAAACTCTTTTTCATTCAAGGGCCACAAACAGACCAATTTGATCTCATGTGGGCCGGATCACTAAAAAGATGGAAGGAAAAGAAGGAAGAAAGGAAGGAAATAAGAAGGGAAGGAAGAGAAGACAGGCAAAAGGAAGGAAGGAAGAAAGGTAGGAAGGACAGAAAGAAGAAAGGGAAGAAGGACAGAAGGACAGAAAGGGAGGAAGGACAGATGGAAGGAAGAAAGGGAGGAAAGACAGAAGAAAGAAAGGGAGGAAGGACAGATGGAAGGAAAGAAGGAAGGAAATAAGGGAGGAAGGACAGATGGAAGGAAAGAAGGGAGGAAGGACAGATGGAAGGAAGAAAGGGAGGAAGGACAGATGGAAGGAAGGACAGATAGAAGGAAAGAAGGAAGGAAGAAAGGGAGGAAGGACAGATAGAAGAAAGGAAGGACAGATGGAAGGAAGGACAGATAGAAGGAAAGAAGGAAGGAAGAAAGGGAGGAAGGACAGATAGAAGGAAGGAAGGAAGGAAGGAAAGACGAGAAGGAAAGTGGGCCGAAATGGACCCCTCAGCGGGCCGGTTCTGGCCCACGGGCCGCATGTTTGACACCCCTGTCCTAGAGTCAATGTTTGGTCTTTCTGTCCTGGCAAACATGGCAGTGCAACATAGTGGACTCCATTAGAGAAGTTGCTCTCTATAGGGAGGGGGTAGGAACTTCTACAGGAAGCGTCCTCTCACTCGGCCCTCTCAGTGGCCGTGTCTCCACTGCAGAGTAGGACCCCTCGGTGATGAGTTTCGATCGCCACGTAATCGTTGTGCGATTACAAACCCCCTCTGAATCTCTTCGGTGCCGTAGATGGCAATCAATGCCTGCACCTCATCATCGGTCCATTTCTCGTACATCCTCTTGCTGTTGTCTTGTTGTTTACAGCGGTGTCTGCTAGGCTAATGTCTGCGAGGCTAATGTCTGTGAGGCTAATGTCTGCGAGGCTAATGTCTGTGAGGCTAATGTCTGCTACGCTAATGTCTGTGAGGCTAATGTCTGCTACGCTAATGTCTGTGAGGCTAATGTCTGTGAGGCTAATGTCTGTGAGGCTAATGTCTGCTACGCTAATGTCTGTGAGGCTAATGTCTGTGAGGCTAATGTCTGTGAGGCTAATGTCTGTGAGGCTAATGTCTGTGAGGCTAATGTCTGCTACGCTAATGTCTGCTACGCTAATGCTCCCCTTCTGCTGGATTTTAAAAATGCCGGTTGTTATGGTGCTTTCTGATGGCGTCAGAGCCTGCTCTAGGTTCAGCCAATCAGTGCCGGGTTAACCTCAAGCCCCACCCAGGAGCTTTTCAGGGCCAACGGAGTACCTATCCTGGAGTACGTACTCCGTTGGCCCCCGTAAAGGTTCCTGTAAATGGCCCTGTGGGGGAGGTTCACACACCTCATGTAGATATAAAGACTTCATTCTAAGCTAATGAAAACACTTTTTTTTTTATTAGTCCTTACTCCTTACCTTCTCTCCTTCCTTCCTTCCTTCCTTCCTTCCGTCTGTCTGTCCGCCCTTCATTGTCTGTCCTTCCTTCCTTTCTTCCCTCCTTCCTTTTGCCTGTCTTTCCTTCCTCCCTTCTGTACTTCCTTCATTCCTTCCTTCTGTCCTTCCTTCCTTCCTTCCTTCCTTCCTTCCTTCCTTCCTCCCTTAGTTCCTTCCTTCTTTCTTTCCTTCTGTCCTTCCTACCTTCCTTGTTTCTTCCTTCCTTCCTACCTTCCTTCTTTCCTTCCTTCTGTCCTTCCTACCTTCATTCTTTCCTTCTGTCCTTCCTTCCTTCCTACCTTCCTTCCTTCATTCTTTCCTTCTGTCCTTCCTTCCTTCCTACCTTCCTTCCTTCCTTCCTTCCTTCTTTCCTCCCTTCCTTCCTTTCCTTCCTTCCTTCCTTTCCTTCCTTCTGTCCTTCCTACCTTCCTTCCTCCCTTCTGTCCTTCCTTCATTTCTTCCTTCCTTCCTTCTGTCCTTCCTTCATTTCTTTCTTTCTTTCTTCCTTCCTTCCTTCCTTCCTTCCTTCCTTCCTTCCTTCCTTCTTTCCTTCCTTCCTTCCTTCCATAAGTAGCAACTCTGGTCTTCAACCTATTTCCCACCTCGCTACATCCATCTTTATACACAATGTAAAGGTCAGACACTGTTTGGGGTGTTTTTGCTTTTGTATTTTTGTGTGTATTGACCCTTTAAATTGAAGCGCTAACAGTTGGAGCGGCGTAAACCATATCAGCAGAAAAGTAAAATAAACAGTAACTTCACGGCCGTGTAATGAATCGTCGCCGTTAGGAGAACGACTCGACGCCTCGACACTAAAGAGTAATGTTTACACTCTGTTTTGTTTTTCTGTCCTCTGACCCCGAAACACAAAAACACTCTCAGGCTGTAGTGTTTGTGATCCTTTCTCACTCTGTTTGTCATGGTCTCTGGTTGCCATGGACACAAGAGGACACTATGCACATAACATTAACAAACACTATAGAGGCCCCCCTTCTCACAGTAACGACATGGCCCTCGGTTTTCATTGTTAGGTGACTTAGTTCAGATTGATGCTTTTATAATAAAAATCAGTTTGGTTTATAAATCAGTTTAAACTTCTGACCTGCAGTCACGAAGTATAAAATACATCACATTACACCTGTTGACTATACTTAAAATCTATTTGGGTGAGTGACAAATATGGGTTGGCAATATGAGCAATTCAAAAATGTGTTTTAAAAATAGTCCTAAAAGCAGCATCAGGTTTGTTAAAATGTAAAATTTTTGTTGGTTTTATATCATTTGAAATGATATTTGCACCATTTTTTTAAACCAAAAATGAGACTGAATGCTCCTGAAAATGTCAAATGGTGTAACCACAAAATAATGTTAAATATTAAATATGTTATCCACCTGTAGTGTATTTAAGTGGACTTATACTAATAATTACTTCATTTAAAACAAATATTAAATGTTTCCTGATCCTACTTTCCTTGTTTCCTTCCTTCCTTCTGTCCTTCCTACCTTCCTTCCTTCTCTTTCCTTCATTTCTTCCTTCCTACCTCCCTTCCTTCCTTCCTTCCTTTCTTCCGTCTGTCCGTCCTTCACTGTCTGTCCTTCCTACCTTTCTTCCCTCCTTCCTTTTGCCTCTTTCCTTCCTTCCTTCCTTCCTTGTTGCTTCCTCCCTTCCTTCCTTCCTTCCTTCCTTCCTTCCTTCCGTCTGTCTGTCCGTCCTTCACTGTCTGTCCTTCCCACCTTTCTTCCCTCCTTCCTTTTGCCTGTCTTTCCTTCCTTCCTTCCTTCTGTCCTCCCTTCCTTCTGTCCTTCCTTCCTTCCGTCTGTCTGTCCGTCCTTCACTGTCTGTCCTTCCTACCTTTCTTCCCTCCTTCCTTTTGCCTTCCTTCCTTCCTTCCTCCCTTCTTTCTGTCCTTCCTTCCTTCCTTCCTGTGAGCTGCTTTCATATTGCTGCTGTACACACTGCAGCAGGATTCAGACCTTCTCAAACTTCCTCTAACAAACTTCTCACCTCCGTCACAGATGAAGAAAAATGCTCCTCTATCATTATGAAGCGTTTATTATAACTGGAGCAGCAGCAACAATGGTTGAGGACTCTCCGCTCGGAGGAGAACAGCAGCATGTTTACGTCTTTACTGGTGACTGATTCTTCTCTGTGTGCTTGTTGTGTATTCTCCACTTTGCTCCTCAGTGGGCCGAGGATAAATGATGGACTAGGTGTTGCAATTGTTATTTGTATGCACAGCTTCACATGATTGGAAGGACAGAAGGATCCTTCCTTCTGTCCTTCCTTCATTTCTTCCTTCCTCCCTTCCTTCCTTCTGTCCTTCCTACTTTCCTGCCTTCTGCCCTCCCTTCCTTCTGTCCTTCCTTCATTTCTTCCTTCCTCCCTACCTTCCTTCTGTCCTTCCTACTTTCCTTCCTTCTGCCCTCCCTTTCTTCTGTCCATCCCTCCTTCCTTCCTTCCTACCTTCCATCTGTCTGTCCTTCATTGTCTGTCCTTCCTACCTTTTTTCCCTACTTCCTTCTCAAACTTCCTCTAACAAACTTCTCACCGCCGTCACAGATGAAGAAAAATGCTCCTCTATCATTATGAAGCGTTTATTATAACTGGAGCAGCAGCAACAATGGTTGAGGACTCTCCGCTCGGAGGAGAACAGCAGCATGTTTACGTCTTTACTGGTGACTGATTCTTCTCTGTGTGCTTGTTGTGTATTCTCCACTTTGCTCCTCAGTGGGCCGACGATCAATGATGGACTAGGTGTTGCAATTGTTATTTGTATGCACAGCTTCACATGATTGGAAGGATCCTTCTGTCCTCCCTTCATTTCTTCCTTCCTTCCTCCCTTCCTTCCTTCTGTCCTTCCTGCTTTCCTTCCTTCATTTCTTCCTTCCTCCCTTCCTTCCTTCTGTCCTTCCTTCTGCCCTCCCTTCCTTCTGTCCTTTCTTCATTTCTTCCTTCCTCCCTTCCTTCCTTCTGTCCTTCCTACTTTCCTGCCTTCTGCCCTCCCTTCCTTCATTTCTTCCTTCCTTCTGTCCTTCCTACTTTCCTTCCTTCTGCCCTTCCTTCATTTCTTCCTTCCTTCCTCCCTTCCTTCCTTCTGTCCTTCCTACTTTCCTTCCTTCTGCCCTGCCTTCTTTCTGTCCTTCCTTCCTTCTGTCCTTCCTTCTGCCCTTCCTTCTGCCCTCCCTTCTTTCTGTCCTTCCTACCTACCTTCCTTCCTTCGTTGTTTCTTCCTTCCTTCTGTCCTTCCTACCTACCGTCCTTCCTTCGTTGTTTCTTCCTTCCTTCTGTCCTTCCTCCCTTCCTTCCTTCATTCCTTCCTTCATTCCTTCCTTCCTTCCATCTGTCTGTCCTTCATTGTCTGTCATTCCTACCTTTTTTCCCTACTTCCTTCTCAAACTTCCTCTAACAAACTTCTCACCTCCGTCACAGATGAAGAAAAATGCTCCTCTATCATTATGAAGCGTTTATTATAACTGGAGCAGCAGCAACAATGGTTGAGGACTCTCCGCTCGGAGGAGAACAGCAGCATGTTTACGTCTTTACTGGTGACTGATTCTTCTCTGTGTGCTTGTTGTGTATTCTCCACTTTGCTCCTCAGTGGGCCGACGATCAATGATGGACTAGGTGTTGCAATTGTTATTTGTATGCACAGCTTCACATGATTGGAAGGATCCTTCTGTCCTCCCTTCATTTCTTCCTTCCTTCCTCTCTTCCTTCCTTCTGTCCTTCCTACTTTCCTTCCTTCTGTCCTTCCTTCATTTCTTCCTTCCTCCCTTCCTTCCTTCTGTCCTTCCTACTTTCCTGCCTTCTGCCCTCCCTTCATTTCTTCCTTCCTCCCTTCCTTCCTTCTGTCCTTCCTTCTGCCCTCCCTTCCTTCTGTCCTTTCTTCATTTCTTCCTTCCTCCCTTCCTTCCTTCTGTCCTTCCTACTTTCCTGCCTTCTGCCCTCCCTTCCTTCATTTCTTCCTTCCTTCTGTCCTTCCTACTTTCCTGCCTTCTGCCCTCCCTTCCTTCCTTCTGACCTTCCTTCTGCCCTCCCTTCCTTCTGCCCTTCCTTCATTTCTTCCTTCCTCCCTTCCTTCCTTCTGCCCTCCCTTCCTTCTGTCCTTCCTTCATTTCTTCCTTCCTTCCTTCCTTCTGTCCTTCCTTCCTTCTGTCCTTCCTTCCTTCCTTCCATCTGTCTGTCCTTCATTGTCTGTCATTCCTACCTTTTTTCCCTACTTCCTTCTCAAACTTCCTCTAACAAACTTCTCACCTCCGTCACAGATGAAGAAAAATGCTCCTCTATCATTATGAAGCGTTTATTATAACGCTAGCAGCAGCAACAATGGTTGAGGACTCTCCGCTCGGAGGAGAACAGCAGCATGTTTACGTCTTTACTGGTGACTGATTCTTCTCTCTGCTCTGGTTGTTGTGTATTCTCCACTTTGCTCCTCAGTGGGCCGAGGATAAATGATGGACTAGGTGTTGCAATTGTTATTTGTATGCACAGCTTCACATGATTGGAAGGATCCTTCTGTCCTCCCTTCATTTCTTCCTCCCTTCCTCCCTTCCTTCCTTCTGTCCTTCCTACTTTCCTTCCTTCTGTCCTTCCTTCATTTCTTCCTTCCTCCCTTCCTTCCTTCTGTCCTTCCTACTTTCCTTCCTTCTGTCCTTCCTACTTTCCTTCCTTCTGCCCTCCCTTCATTTCTTCCTTCCTCCCTTCCTTCCTTCTGTCCTTCCTTCTGCCCTCTCTTCCTTCTGCCCTTCCTTCATTTCTTCCTTCCTCCCTTCCTTCCTTCTGTCCTTCCTACTTTCCTTCCTTCTGCCCTCCCTTCATTTTTTCCTTCCTTCCTCCCTTCCTTCCGTCTGTCCTTCCTACTTTCCTTCCTTCTGCCCTCCCTTCCTTCTGTCCTTCCTTCCTTCTGTCCTTCCTTCTGCCCTCCCTTCTTTCTGTCCTTCCTACCTACCTTCCTTCCTTCCTTGTTTCTTCCTTCCTTCTGTCCTTCCTTCCTTCCTTCCTTCCTTCCTCCCTTCCTTCTGTCCTTCCTACCTACCTTCCTTCCTTCCTTCCTTCCTACATTTCTTCCCTCCTTCTTTTTGCCTGTCTTTCCTTCCTTCCTTCCTTCCTTCTGTCCTTCCTTCCTTCCTTCCTTCCTTCCTTCCTTCCTTCCTTCCTTCCTTCCTACCTTCCATCTGTCTGTCCTTCATTGTCTGTCATTCCTACCTTTTTTCCCTTCTTCCTTCTCAAACTTCCTCTAACAAACTTCTCACCGCCGTCACAGATGAAGAAAAATGCTCCTCTATCATTATGAAGCGTTTATTATAACTGGAGCAGCAGCAACAATGGTTGAGGACTCTCCGCTCGGAGGAGAACAGCAGCATGTTTACGTCTTTACTGGTGACTGATTCTTCTCTGTGTGCTTGTTGTGTATTCTCCACTTTGCTCCTCAGTGGGCCGAGGATAAATGATGGACTAGGTGTTGCAATTGTTATTTGTATGCACAGCTTCACATGATTGGAAGGATCCTTCTGTCCTCCCTTCATTTCTTCCTTCCTTCCTCCCTTCCTTCCTTCTGTCCTTCCTTCATTTCTTCCTTCCTCCCTTCCTTCCTTCTGTCTTTCCTACTTTCCTTCCTTCTGCCCTCCCTTCATTTCTTCCTTCCTCCCTTCCTTCCTTCTGTCCTTCCTTCTGCCCTCCCTTCCTTCTGTCCTTTCTTCATTTCTTCCTTCCTCCCTTCCTTCCTTCTGTCCTTCCTACTTTCCTGCCTTCTGCCCTCCCTTCCTTCATTTCTTCCTTCCTTCTGTCCTTCCTACTTTCCTTCCTTCTGCCCTTCCTTCATTTTTTCCTTCCTTCCTCCCTTCCTTCCGTCTGTCCTTCCTACTTTCCTTCCTTCTGCCCTCCCTTCCTTCTGTCCTTCCTTCCTTCTGTCCTTCCTTCTGCCCTCCCTTCTTTCTGTCCTTCCTACCTACCTTCCTTCCTTCCTTGTTTCTTCCTTCCTTCTGTCCTTCCTTCCTTCCTTCCTTCCTTCCTTCCTTCCTTCTGTCCTCCCTTCCTTCTTTCCTTCCTTCCTTCTGTCCTTTCTACCATCCTTGTTTCTTCCTTCCTTCTTTTCCTTTACTGGTGACTGATTCTTCTGTGTGCTTGTTGTGTATTCTCCACTTTGCTCCTCAGTGGGCCGAGGATAAATGACGGACTAGGTGTTGCAATTGTTATTTGTATGCACAGCTTCACATGATTGGAAGGATCCTTCTGTCCTCCCTTCATTTCTTCCTTCCTTCCTCCCTTCCTTCCTTCTGTCCTTCCTACTTTCCTTCCTTCTGTCCTTCCTTCATTTCTTCCTTCCTCCCTTCCTTCCTACTTTCCTTCCTTCTGCCCTCCCTTCATTTCTTCCTTCCTCCCTTCCTTCCTTCTGTCCTTCCTTCTGCCCTCCCTTCCTTCTGTCCTTTCTTCATTTCTTCCTTCCTCCCTTCCTTCCTTCTGTCCTTCCTACTTTCCTGCCTTCTGCCCTCCCTTCCTTCATTTCTTCCTTCCTTCTGTCCTTCCTACTTTCCTTCCTTCTGCCCTTCCTTCATTTTTTCCTTCCTTCCTCCCTTCCTTCCGTCTGTCCTTCCTACTTTCCTTCCTTCTGCCCTCCCTTCCTTCTGTCCTTCCTTCCTTCCTTCCTTCCTTCTGCCCTTCCTTCTGCCCTCCCTTCTTTCTGTCCTTCCTTCTGCCCTTCCTTCTGCCCTCCCTTCTTTCTGTCCTTCCTACCTACCTTCCTTCCTTCCTTGTTTCTTCCTTCCTTCTGTCCTTCCTTCCTTCCTTCCTTCCTTCTGTCCTCCCTTCCTCTTTCCTTCCTTCCTTCTGTCCTTTCTACCGTCCTTGTTTCTTCCTTCCTTCTTTTCCTTACTGGTGACTGATTCTTCTCTCTGCTTGTTGTGTATTCTCCACTTTGCTCCTCAGTGGGCCGAGGATAAATGATGGACTAGGTGTTGCAAGTGTTATTTGTATGCACAGCTTCACATGATTGCATCACTAGATTGTGATAGGAGTGAACTACGCAACACACACACACACACACACACACACACACACACACACACACACACACACACACACAGAAGTCACATCACACAGTTTTCCCCTCCATTATCTGGAGCTCAAAATCTTTCTTCCTGCTGTTCAATCAAGTGTCACTTTTCTCTCTCAGTATTTGTGATTATAGAAACACGTCAGCCTGGATATTATCTCACAGAGCTGCAATTCTTCTTCTACGTCTCAATTATGGCTCCATCATCCGGTTCTGCGTCAGCACGTGAATTACTGCAATTTGCACTCTAAGAGATAATCGAGCCATGCGTTGGAGGGAAGCAGAAGCAGATTTTTCTTTTCTCAGTTTGAAGGCTGGATACTGTAACACACTTCCTGTTGTACTTTACTCACCTTAACGGTGCAGAATGATGTATGTCAGGGGTGTCAAACATGCGGCCCGTGGGCCAGAACCGGCCCGCTGAGGGGAGCAATCCGGCCCACTTTACTTCCTGTGTTCTTTTCCTTCCTTACATCTGTCCTTCCTCCTTACTTTTTCCTTCCTTCTTTCCTTCCTTCCTTCCTTCCTTCCTTCCTTCCTTCCTTCCTTCCTTCCTTCCTTCGGTCCTTCCTTCCTTCGTTCCTTCGTTCCTTCATTCCTTCTGTCCTTCCTTCCCTCTACCTCTTTCCTTCCTTCCTTCTGTCCTTCCTTCCTTCTGTCCTTCCTTCATTTCTTCCTTCCTCCCTTCCTTCTGTCCTTCCTACCTACCTTCCTTCCTTCCTTCCTTGTTTCTTCCTTCCTTCTTTCCTTCCTTCCTTCCTTCCTTCCTTCCTTCCTTCCTGCCTTCTTCTGTCCTTCCTTCCTTCTGTCCTCCCTTCCTTCCTTTCTTCCTTCCTCTCTTCCTTCTGTCCTTCCTACCTACCTTCCTTTGGTCCTTCCTTCTGTCCTTCCTTCCCTCTACCTTCTGTCCTTCCTTCCCTCTACCTTCTTTCCTTCCTTCCTTCTGTCCTCCCTTCCTGAGTCTCAATAGTAAAAATCAAACATTAAAGGAATAGTTCAACATGTTTTAAATGACTTGTACATGTTTTCCTGCTGATAGTCGGATAACATCGATGCACTTTCATGTCTGACAGGCAATTGGAGGCGGTTAGCGTAGCATAACAGGCCAAGCTCAATGACTTCCCAGCTTGTTGTCACGGTGCAGTTGCCAGGCAACCAGTGTACTGTACGTGAAAAAGATAAACTGCTGCTTATCAAGAAGTAGTTTCATCACATAAAAAAAAAAAACCCTTAAAAAAACCTCAAATGATGATTTTAATTTCTTTCATGTCCAGGTTGAACAAAATGAGATGCAGTGAGTTTAATTAACAAGATTTGTTCTAAGCTATTCACCTCCCGTCTCCAGCTCCATGTTTAACGCTCCTGTCCTCCTCCCCGGGTCAAATTGACCCTGTCTGTTTTGACTGTTCCTTCCTTCCTCGCTCCCTCCCTCCTTTCCTTCCTTACCTCCCTCTCTCTTTCTTTCTTTCCTCCCTCTTTCCTTCCTCCTTCCTCCCTCCTTTCCTTCATTCTTCCTTCCCTCCTTCTCTCTTTCTTTCTTTCCTTCCTCCTTCCTTCTTTCCTTCCTTCCTTCCTTCCTCCCTCCCTCCTTTCTTTCCTTACCTCCTTCTCTTATTCTTTCCTCCCTCCTTTCCTTCCTTCTTCCTTCCCTCCTTCCTCCCTCCCTCCCTCCTTTCTTTCCTTACCTCCTTCTCTTGTTCTTTCCTCCGTCCTTCTTCTTTCTTTCCTCCCTCCTTTTCTTCCTTCTTCCTTCCCTCCTTTACTTCCTTCCTTCCTTCTTCCTTTCCTCCTTCCTCCCTCCTTTCCTTCCTTCTTCCTTCCCTCCTTCCTTCCTCCTTCCTTCTTCCTTCCTCCCTCCTTTCCTTCCTTCTTTCCTCCCCCTTCCTTCCTTGACTCGAGGACAACAGGAGGGTTAATATTGCCTTTAGGGATGCAACGGGTACTCGGTAAAATATTGAAACCGTTCGGCTCCGCTCTGCACGGTACAATACGACCTTATGGACCGCGGGTTTTCGGTTCATTTTGCATTGATGCTTTACAGACCACTGTGTGCGTGTGTGCCTGTCTAGGCAGGTGAAAAGCCCCCCCGCGAGTTAATGTCCAATCGCTGTTGTGCCTCCACCCACTCAACCCCTCTCTCACAGTAACTGGAGCAGGTTCAACGCAGCTCACACACAGAAGTGGAAAAAAGAAAACAAAGAGGCATGACCAGCACTAGCGGAGGAGTTGACAGAGAAAAGTTTGAAGAAGCATCTCGTAGTCTCCCGTATATTGATAACGGCTCCTTCACACCTGCAAATGAGCTACAATCTCCCGGAATCTGGATCGAACAAGCAAGAGTGCGCGCTAGTGAGTGCGTGTACGTATGTGTGTGTGAGAGACTATCAATGCAGCGCGTATGAGAGCACAACGTCCTTATAGCTGTGTGTTGCAGCTTATTAGACTGATCCCCCCACCGGACTGACAACGATCGCGCCCCCCCTTCCCCAACCCAGTTTTTTTTTTTTTTTCGAACCGGGGTGGCCTGCAAGGAGGACTATAGCCTCAACACATGGGGCGGGTGCTCTACCCGCTGAGCTATGCTCAACCCCGCCAGTGTAAATTTTTATACATATTTTATACTGTATAGCGTATACAAGTAGTGAAGGAATAACAGGCAGTTTACCATTTGAAAGTGTGTGTTTGGTAACTGTTAACTTGAAAGGAAAGTGTTATATTATTCAGTACACCAGTGATACTGTAATTGTTGTGAAATGCAGTTTTAGCTGACAAGCAAAATAAAGACATAATTTTGGGAGAAAAAAAGTTGTTCTCTTTACGCACAAAACATGTACCGAAACCGAACCCGAAACCGTGGCCCAAAAACCGAGGTACGGACCGTACCGTGGGTTACCTGTACCGTTGCACCCCTAATTGCCTTTCTCTCAGGGTTCATTAACTATCTTCGAGTCCTTTCTGTAGAAATACGTGATTATTTTCATCTGAACCATTATTATTATTAGTATTATACACTATAATAGACCACTCAACTATGAATTGATGTTTCTTGTTGTAATTTACAGTTTATCTCTTGTTTGAAACATTTGCCGGCTGACAACCAAATGATATTTCTCTGTATTATACCAAATCAACAATGGCTACCATGAACGTCGTGGATGCATGAGACTCTATAAAGAGACTGAGCTTAATTGTTTTCAAGAGACAAGCTGTCACAGTAAAGAAAAATATATAAAGCATATCTGTCTGCACATTTATGATAAGAGCTTCAGATTATCATAAACAAATTATAGCTCAACTTTCTTGTATGCAAAGAGATAATTTCACTCCTGCATCTCTCTTTCTTCCTGCTTTCAGCCACTGATAATAGATTGCTGTAACTGCTGGGGACGGGGGGGAAAAAATCGAAGAGCCAATTCAACAATGAATATCTCTAATATTATATTGAGCCAAACATCCCTCCCTCCCCTCCCTCCCTCCCTCCCTCCATCCCTCTCCAAAAAATCTATTCAGCTACCCATTCACTCTACACTGCCACTTATCTCTCCATAGAAATGCAGAACTGACAGTCATCACTATTCAGAGATACAGATTTTTGGACATCTCGCAACACAATAACTCAAAATGCTGCAGATACCTTATTATTATTAACAAAGGGTCTAAAGCCAATCCTCACTGCTGTAACCCTCCTGTTGTCCTCGAGTCAAGGAAGGAAAGGAGGGAGGAAGGAAGGGAGGAAGAAGGCAGGGAGGAAGGAAGGAAGGAATGGAGGAAGAAGTAATTAAAGGAGGGAGGGATGGAGGAAAGAAGGAGGGAGGGAGGGAGGAAAGAAGGAAAGAAAGGAGGGAGGAAGGAAGGAAGAAGGGAGGACATGAGGAAGGAAAGGAGGGAGGGAGGACGAAGGAAGGAAGGGAGGAAGAAATAAGGAAGTGAGGAAGGAAGAAGGAAGGTAGGAGGGAGGGAGGAAATAAGGAAGGAGGGAGGGAGAAAGGAAAAGGAAGGGAAGACATGAGGAAGGAAGGGACGAAGAAGGAAGGAAAGAAGGGAGGGAGGAAGAAGGAAGGTAGGAGGGAGGGAGGAAACAAGGAAGGAGGGAGGGAGGAAGGGAGGACAGAAGAAAGGGAGGAAAGAGAGAAGAAGGAAGGAAGAAAGGAAGGAAGGAAGGAAAGAAGGAACAGTCAAAACAGACGGGGGAGGACATTTCTGATTCTTGTCTGAACAAGTGAGGCTTTTAACTCGATGGATGGATGGATGGATGATGGATGGATGGATAGAAAGATAGATAGATAGACAGATGGATAGACAGATGGATAGATAGATAGATAGAAACAGTGTTCAGTAATAGCAGCCATTCTTTCCCAAGGTTTATCTCTCTATTTATCTCTCTCTCTTTAGATCATTTGTTCTAGTGTAGCAGAAGAAGAAGAAGCACTTTGAAAAGAATAATAATACTCTGACATATTTATCCTCCACTCAGGCATTTCTTTCTTTCTTCCTTCCTTTCTTCTTTCTTTTTATCATCTAACTTTCATTACTGTCAACTAAAATCAACTGAATGCACAGAAACAGACTCCTGTTCAGTATCATCGCCTACAGCACTTTCAAAATAAAAGCATTCCTTTCTGAAACATTACGCCCAGCTTCTCTCTCTCTGTGTGCTTTCACTTCTTCTCTTCACTTCATCCTTCATACATTTATTCATTCTTTCCTTTTTTTTGTTGATGCTTATTGTCTCACAAAGCTTCTCTCCTCCTCCTCTCTGTTTTCTCTTCTCTTTTTTATTTCTCCTTCTCATTTTCTCTCTATTCCCATATCTACTCCTTCTTCTTCTTCTACTCCTCCTTCTTCGTCTTCTTCTTCTTCTTCTTCTATAGTCTCATAAACCTTCTCTCCCTCCTCTCTGTTTTCTCTTCTCTTTTTTATTTCTCCTTCTCATTTTCTTCTCTCTTCGCATATCTCCTCCTCCTCTTCCTCTTCTTCTTCTTCTTCCTCCTCCTCCTTCTTCGTCTTCTTCTTCTTCTTCTTCGTTTTCGTCTTCTTCTTCTATGTATGTGTTTCTTTCCTTTTTTTTGTTGGTGCTTATTGTCTCACAAACCTTCTCTCTCTCCTCTCTGTTTTCTCTTCTCCTTTTTTATTTCTCCTTCTCATTTTCTTCTCTACTCCCATGTCTTCTTCTTCTTCTTCTTCTTCTTCTATGTATGCGTAACCTTGGAGCACATGTTTTTCGTTGTTTGCTGCAAAGCTCCGCTGATCCTCCCCGTGCAATTCGTCCTGTCATTCAAGTACAAACAGGGAAGATCGATGCAATAGATTCGGGGGGTGGGAGGGGGAAGGGGGGGGCGGGGGGGATTGTGTCCAGACTAGATGCTATCGAATGTAAGCTTTGTTTGCCTCTCTTCTGTGTGTGTGTGTGTGTGTGGTGTGTGTGTGTGTGTGTGTGTGTGTGTGTGTGTGTGTGTTTTGAAAAGGGACACACACACACTCGCACGTACACATTTATTTACTAGTCTGTGTGAAAGATTGAGAGAAAGAGAGAGACCGCAAATAAATGGACGACACATTGGAGAATACTCACAGAGGCATGGGAAAAGGAAGGGTGTAAAAAAACCTGTTATTTTTTACCCATCAGAGCTGAACCACACATTTTTGAGACATGACGAAGATGATGGTGATGGTGATGATGATGATGTCCAGGCTCTCCCCATGACCATCAAACCCTGACTTATGTTGTGTCTTGAATGGCAGCACTGAATAAATGTTTGTTCTTTTGGTTCTACAGTTTCCAGAAGGCCTTGAATGCATCATCCCAAAATCTCCTCATCATCACCACCACACTCCATCTCTCTCTTTATATGTGTGTGTGTGTGTGTGTGTGTCTGTGTGTGTGTGTGTGTGTGTGTGTCTGTGTGTGTGTGTGTGTGTGTGTGTGTGTCTGTGTGTGTCTGTGTGTGTGTGTGTCTGTGTGTGT
>JAJDFG010001444.1:0-27500 GCA_021039105.1 Scomber colias
TCCTTCCTCCCTCCCTCCCTCCCTCCCTCCCTCCCTCCCTCACTCCCTCACTCTTTCTTTCCTCCCCCTACCTTCCTCCCTTCCTTCTTTCCTTCCTTCCTTCCTCTCTCCCTCTGTCCTTCCTTTCTTCCTTTCCTTCCTCCCTTCCTTCTTTCCTTTCCTCCCTTCCTTCCTTCCTCCCTCCTGTCCTTCCTTCCTTCTTTCCCTCCTTCCTTCCTCCCTCCTTTCCTTCCTTCCTTCCTTCCTTCCTTCCTTCCTTCCTTCCTTCCTTCCTTCCTTCCTTCCTTCCGTCTGTCCTTCCTCCCTCCCTTTCTTTGCTTCCTCTCTTTCCTCCCTTCCCTCTTTCCTTCCTCCATCCCTCCCTCCTTTCCCTCCTTCCTCCCTCCCTCCTTTCCTTCCTTCCATCTGTCCTTCCTCCCTCCCTTTCTTTGCTTCCTCTCTTTCCTCCCTTCCTTCTTTCCTTCCTCCATCCCTCCCTCCTTTCCCTCCTTCCTCCCTCCCTCCTTTCCTTCCTTCCATCTGTCCTTCCTCCCTCCCTTTCTTTCCTTCCTCTCTTTCCTCCCTTCCTTCTTTCCTTCCTCCATCCCCCTTTCTTCCTTCCTTCTGTCCTGCCTTCCTCCCTCCCTCCCTCCTTATTTCCTTCCTTCCTTCCTTCCTTCCTTCCTTCCTCCCTCCTTCACTCCTTCCTTCCTCTCTCCCTCTGTCCTTCCTTCCTTCCTTTCCTTTCCTTCCTCCCTTCCTTCTTTCCTTTCCTCCCTTCCTTCCTTCCTCCCTCCTGTCCTTCCTTCCTTCTTTCCCTTCTGTCCTTCCTTCCTTCTTTCCCTCCTTCCTTCCTCCCTCCTTTCCTTCCTTCAGTCTGTCCTTCCTCCCTCCCTTTCTTTCCTTCCTCTCTTTCCTCCCTTCCTTCTTTCCTTCCTCCATCCCCCTTTCTTCCTTCCTTCTGTCCTGCCTTCTCCCTCCCTCCTTCTTTCCTTCCCTCCTACCTTCCTCCCTCCCTCCCTCCCTCCCTCCCTTCCTCCCTCCCTCCTTCACTCTTTCTTTCCTCCCCCTGCCTTCCTCCCTTCCCTCTTTCCTTCCCTCCTTCCTTCCTTTAAATCCCATATATTGAGTTCTTTCATTGCAGTTGAGTGAATCATGATTTTATTTTATTTTAATTTAAATTCTGAAAACTAAAGATAACGTCTTAATTTGTGATCTGATGGATGTTGTAACTGTCCGGATTACTAAATCACTCCTCCTCCTTCTATTCCCGTCTCTTATAAGAGGTTTACCTTCAAGTAGACCTCAAATGAACTGCAACAGATTTTACAGACGTTTCCAGTCCTTCCAGTGTGTCTGAGCTTTTTCAATCCACCTGCTCTAATCAGATTAAGGAAACAGAAACCTGCTCGTGTCTTCAAACCCTGTGAGCAGCTTCCTCGAAAACCACATCAGTGTTTTTCTTTCCTGGTGGGTTTCATTCTGGAGGAGATATGAATGGTGGCGAGTGTTCGGAGGAATGGCCCTGGTGAGACGCCGCTGTCATCCCACCAACCCTTTCATCCTGCTCTATGACTGATGGCTGTTTCCTCTGCGGACGTTTAAGGCTCTCCTCAGACCTCTCGGACCTCAGCGACGTGATGTCAGGACGCTGCTGCCTAGTTCAGGTGAGACGCAACGCTTTATTACAGTCAGACAAAAAATATATGTATATATAACTAAGAGGATGATAGAAAGCTCTCAGTGTGGGCAAACATGGAAAATACCAGGAGCACAACATCACACAACAGATTTAACATTACAAAATGATCTGTGATATTTTTTTTATACCTTCTTGGACGATTCCTGCATAAAGCTCTTCCATTTAAGTCATGGGTTTCAAACTCATTTTAGTTCAAAGGCCATATACCATCAAATTGATCTTATGTGGGCCAGACCAGTAAAACCATTGCATAATAACCTACACACCTATATTATATATATATATTATAACTTTACTATAATAAAAAAAAATCTATTTACTAAGATTTAATGCAATTTCAACAATCAGTTTATATCAGTTTTTTGTTTTGATTATTTTGTACAGAAGTTGCTGATTAATGTGAGAGAAGGAGGCAGGGAGGAAGGACAGACGGAAGGAAGGAAGGAAGGAAAGAAGGACAGAGGAAAGAAGGAAGGAGGGAGGGTGGGAGAAAGGAAAAAGGAAGGAAGGAAGGGATGAAAGAAGGAACAGTCAAAACAGACGGGGTCAATTTGACCCGGGAAGACGACAGGAGGGTTAAATGTTAACTATTTGAAATTCTGGATGGGTCAAATATATTTCCTTTTTTGTGTTAAAATGAGGTAGAGACTGAGCTGATCTGATACTGAGGAGGAGTTTTGGGGCTACAGCAGTAAAAGCTTGGTCTCCTTTATAGTTTGAAGTTCGGATCTTAGGACGTGCAGGAATGTGAATCTCCTCCTTCACTGTAAAGTCTCTGTGTTTGAGCTCTGGAGGCTCGTCTCAGCTGGATACTGGACCAGGATTGGCTCCTGGACTAGTTGTGAGGTCACAAATCAGCCTCGTGGGTCCGCCCCCCCCCCTTTCTTACAATCATGAGAAACTTTCCTCTTTCAGGAGATGGATGGATGTGGACTCATTATTAGTCTCTACACTAATTCACATTCATAAATTCAGTCATTAACTCTCCTGTTGTCCTCGAGTCAAGGAAGGAAGGAAGGAAAGTAGGAAGGAAGGAAGGAAAGGAGGGAGGGAGGGAGTGAGGGAGGGAAGAAGGAAGGAAGGTAGGAAGGAAGGATGGATGGAAGGGAGGAAGAAGGAAGGATGGAAGGGAGGAAGGAAGGAAGGAAGGAAGGGATGAAGAAGGGAGGAAGGAAAGGAAGGAAGGACAGAGGAAAGAACGATGGAAGGAAGGTAGGGGGGAGGAAAGAAGGAAGGAGGGAGGAAGGAAGGAAGGACAGAAGGAAGGAAAGAAGGGATGAAGAAGAAGGAATGGAGGAAGGAAGGACAGCGGAAAGAACGAAGGAAGGTAGGGGGGAGGAAAGAAGGAAGGAGGGAGGGAGGAAGGAAGGAAGGATGGAAGGATGGAAGGATGGAAGGGATGAAGAAGAAGGAAGGTAGGGGGAGGAAAGAAGGAGGGAGGGAGGGAGGGAGGAAGGAAGGACAGAAGGAAGGAAGGAAGGAAGGGATGAAGAAGGGCGGAAGGAAGGACAGCGGAAAGAACGAAGGAAGGTAGGGGGGAGGAAAGAAGGAAGGAGGAAGGGAGGAAGGAAGGACAGAAGGAAGGAAGGAAGGACAGTGGAAAGAATGAAGGAAGGTAGGGGGGAGGAAAGAAGGAAGGAGGAAGGGAGGATGGAAGGACAGAAGGAAGGAAGGAAGGAAGGAAGGAAGGAAGGAAGGGATATTTAGGTATAGGTTATATTGTAGCCTAATTGGTTGCATTTATTTTATCATGGACCTCAGGAAGAGTAGCTGTTGCCTAGGTAACAGCTAAATGGGGTTCCAAATAAACTAAGCTAAACTAAACCTGTACATTTACATTCATAAAAAAGTGTATCAGCTGCACTAAAATAAAAAATAAACAGCTTTTTATTTCCATTTTTTGTATTCTATGGGTCACATTAGGAAAAATCAGGCTAAAATAAATGTATATATCGTCTTTTTACAGTTCTAAAATGTAAATAATGGGTCAAATTTGAAAAACAACAACAGCAAAAAACACATACTTTTGACCATGTAGTGTAAAACATGCAATAACTAATCAGCAGATCTAGAAAAAGTGTATTTAAGTTTAATTTTTTTGTGCATTTTTCACCAAATTCCAATAATTTTTCAGTAAATATCTGAGTTTAGGAATGTAGCACAGATTAAAATATGTTTCTGGACTCTATTAATAAATTCCTGGTGCACTCAGTCATGTCAACCCTTTTTATGAATGGGCTGCATTGTGTTTCTACAGTATGTGAAGCTCCCTGCTGCTTCTCTCGTGGCTGATGCCTGTGAATAATTTACTTTTATTTACGTAAAAGAAGATATTTTAAAACAAAACTGATCCAAAAAGAAGAAACCCCCCAGTTAGCTCTGCAGTTTTGCTCAGAAAGCATAATGAATTATAAACAAGGCTTGGATTGGAGCCAACTGTTATTGCGCAAGCCTATTGAAACCATAGATTGAGCGCTTTCACTCATGCGGCGATTTGCATCCTCTAATTTGCTTTTGTTTGTCCTCTCTGGCACTTCCTCCTCTCCCACAAGGCAGCAGCAATTATCTGGGAGAGTGAAAGGGGCCCCCAGGAATGCCGAGCCGAGCTGGGCCGGGCCGGGCCGCGGCTCAGAGCAACATGTGTTTATCACAGGGGGGGAAATAACTGCAGTACGACCCACCTGCTCATAGAGGAGGAGGGGGGATTCATCCAAAATGAGATTGAGGAGTGAGATTGTGTGAAATCATAGAGGAAACGCTCTCTGGGCAATCAAATACAACAGCTCGGATAAATTTGGCTTTTATGAATCTTATGTTTCAGTTTTTCAAGTCAAGTCAAATTTATTTATGAAGCACATTTTTAAAAAACAACAACAGTTCAGCAGTTTACCTAAGCACCTTTTCTTTGCTTTTTGTCAAGTCTTCATATTTTTTGCTATGCTTAGGTCTTGTAGAACCTGATAATGTAATAATTTCCCTATAATGTAATAAAAAAACCCTCATAACTCAATAATAAATGTATTAATGTTATTACAATATTGGGAAATATTGCAAAAATAAGGTTAAACCAATAATGTAATAACTTCCTGTTAATGCAATAATTTATTACATCGTCACTACAGAGATTATTAAATTATTGGGAAATGCACTTTATTATTACATTATCAGGTTTTATTACATTTTTTATTGAGTTATTAGGAGTTTTTATATAGGATTAATTGCAGGTATTATTTGATGGGAGACGTTTCTATACTACAGTACTTAGTATTGAGTAGTGATATCGAGCCTGAGCTATAATCTGCTTTTATTATTCAGTTTTTATTGAATTATTTAAAAGCTTGCATCTACTTTATGCTTATTATTAAGGTTGTAACAGGTGGTAGTGTACTATAGAGCTTTATATTAAAAGATTTTACTAATATTTTGTCCCTCTCTTGTATGCAATAGGGCACCAAAGTTATTTTTAATTCATCTTGTGAGACTCATGAATGTCTGTATAAAATCTCACAATAATCCCTCCAATACTTGTTGAGATATTTCACTTCAACCCCAAATGTCCAGTCTGCATCAAACTGGTGGAGAAGGACCAAAAATTCTTACTTTTGATAAATATAATGTGTGATATGTGAAAATAAATCTGTCTGAATGTGATTATTTGATTAGATTAATGTACATGTTTGATTATGATAGCTGGATAAATGAATAAATATGATTGTATTTTTAGTTGTAGATGTTCCTCCTCCTCATATTTAGCTGCTCCTCTGCTGTCATCGTCGCCTCCTCACACTAATAATCCTTCAACATGTTGATTTGCTGGAAGGTTTTTGAGCGTCTTCATTCACTTGGTTTGTTAAGTTCAAAGCCTCTTATAGCCGACTGAGAGTCTGAACCAGGCCAAGCGTTATTCACTTCCTAGAAAGCAGAAACAGATCTGACTCTTCTGGAGAATTACTGGATAACATTTTGGCATGAGGAGACTTTTTCCAACATAAAAAAACTACTTCCTGTACTGAAGCAGCTACTCTCAGCAGCCGACCTCAACTCCTCTGCATCATTTCTGTGCTCATTAAAATCATGAAATGTCCCTTTAGAGTGAGAAATAGGCCTCATCATTTTAATCTAATGTAACATTTAATTTTTTTTACAGCTTCATATGAATGATTTTTTATATTCTTTTAATACTCCATTAAGATTGTTAAGGCTGAAGATTAAGTTTAAGTGCTTTATAATGACATTACATTGCACCCGGCTAATTAATAAAATGAATATAAGGTTAAACTAAATGCTAAAAACTGACAAAAGTAAAAAATAATAAGTTAATTATTATAAATATACTGTAAACAACTATGAGTATAATTAAGGATTAAATAAAAATGCACATATAAATCAAATTATTGCACATCACAGGATAAAAGCAGTTACTAGAATGGAAGTCTGTGTGTGTGTGTGTGTGTGTGTGTGTGTGTGTGTGTGTGTGTGTGTGTGTGTGTGTGTGTGTGTGTATTGTGAGGTGTGAATGGGAGTTAAGTAGTCTGGTGGCTGATTCGGTGAAGTAGCTTTTGCAGAGCCTGCCAGTACTGCACCATATGCCAACTTACCTCAGAGGCCAGAAGGGCAAACAGTCGATGGCACGGATGCACGGATGAGTCATCGGGGTGGCGGGTGGCTGAGAGGTGGTGGGTGGGAGGGGGCGTGGGGGGTTTTGGAGGCCTTGGTCAAGCAGCATTTGTGTCCTGAATGTGTTGCATAGACCTGTCACGATAGATACTTTCGTTGGATGATATATTGTCTAAGAAATAATCACGATAAATGATATTATTGTCATTTGAAGATGATTTTCTACCACTGATATAATGATAATATAATAATATATAATAATAACATAACATTTGGATTTTGGTCCAGATTTAAACACCTGAACATCTACTGGATTAACTTTATGACTTTACGATCCCCTGACTTTTCCTTTGGCACGACCACGAGGTTGACATTTTAGTTTTTTAGTTAAAAGTCTCAACAGTTATCGGATGTTTTTTTATTTTATTCAATCTAATACAAACATTAATGTCCACCTCAAGGTAAACTGATCCTGTAACTTTTCTTCCGGCCTCATCTCTACTGTATGTTTAGTAGCAAAGGTTAGCTACTGCTGTTGGACGATATATTGTCTCAGAATTAATCGCGATAAACAATATTATTGTCATTTAAAGATAATTTTATACCACTGATATAATGATAATATAATAGTATAATAATGTAAAGGTGGGATTGTAGACTTCAGTAAAAACAGACCCAGACTGCCATTATGTTTGGGGACTCCAGGATTCCGGAATTGTGCAGTAATTCCGGAATCGCGGCCAATTCCGGAATCACGGCCAATTCCGAAATCGCGGAAATCATAGGGCCCTATATTATGTTTGAGGACAGAGTTATTCACCTTTAACTCTTCTGCAGTCTCCACTCAGGACGAGCACAGTGAGGAATGGAGGACACTACTCACTTAGCCAATGTGACATGAATAGCCTTCTTAGCTGCTAATGTGAAGTGTGGCAATACTGAGGTCAAGGGTCATGTCCATGCATCATACGATAAGTCCATAGATAGACATGATGATGGTGATACTGACGTCATTGTACGGCGATAAGTCTATAACATAATCATTGTGACAGGTCTGGTGTTGCATGAAAAGTGCTACATAAATAAAGTGTGATGTATTGATTGATTTATTGATTAGATGAGAGTGAAGCCGTCATCACCGCAGTACGCTCTTTATGAAACCTCTGTAGAGATTTCCACATCCATCACAGGAAGTACAAATGCTGTTGATGGGCTGTCTCGGCTAGAAATGATGTGTCTATGGTCCAGATCAGGCAGTAGGAACTTTGTGCTCTTGACTGACTCTCCAGTGGTTCGGTGCATGTAGAGAGCAGGTGGAGGCCGTACTCTTTAAATCTAATTTACAGAGACCCAACATTCCTCCGGCAAAGGAAAAACTCCCCTTTAATGGGAAAAACTGGACTCGACTAACAATTAATCCTCCTGTCGTCCTCCCGGGTCAAATTGACCCCATCTCTTTTGTCTGTTCCTTCTTTCTGTCCTTCTCTCCTTACTTCCTTCCTCTTTTCCTCCCTCTTTACTCCTTTCCTTCCTTCCTTCATTCCTTCATTCCTTCCTTCCTCTTTTCCTCCCTCCCCCCCTTCCTCCTTACTCCTTTCCTTCCTTCCTTCCTTCCTTCCTTCCTTCCTTCCTTCCTCCTTTTCCTCCATTCCTCCATTCCTTCCTTGACCTGAGGACAACAGGAGGGTTAAATCAATAGCGAGTCTAGTCTCAAGTCAACGATGATCTCTGTTATTTTGTTGACATTCAGAGACAGCTTCGTTGTTTCTTGCACCAGTCTGCCAGCTGTTTAACCTTCTTGTCGTCCCAGATGAGGCAATCTATCTGTCTATCTAACTGTCTTCCATGTAGTTTATGACGCGGTTCATTGTGGGTCATTAGGAGACTGTGACTGGTGTCTGTCTGTAATGAAGACCAGTATCCAGCTACTCAGGACCAGTCCACCCAGTTCGCTTACCAAGTTTTGGGGGATGATTGTATTAAACATATGTATGAATACATATGTATGGAAACGCAGACTATATACACACACAAGGTGATGGGAAACAGGTGGAAACAATCAGGGAAGGGAAGTTACCTGAAACAAGAGGAGAGTAAAATTTCAAAATAAAACAGGAAGTCACAAGACAGACAAAACAACTTAACATTTCTTCTTGGACATGACATCTGTAATGATTTGGTACAACACTAACTGACACAAGTAAGAACAAAGTGTACTAACAGAAGTATGTGACTTTAGACACGGCAGAGGAAAGAGGCTTTATAGTGCAGGAGTAACAGGCTTTTATCATCTGGCAGAAACAGTATTAATTAACCTTCATGTCGTCCTCCCGGGTCAAATTGACCCCGTCTGTTTTGAGGGTTCCTTCTTTCCTTCCTTCCTTCTGTCTGTCCTTCTCTCTTTCTTTCCTCCCTTTCTTCTTTCCTCCCCCCTTCCTTCCTTCCTCCATCCTTCCTTCGTCCCTTCCTTCTTTCCTTTCCTCCTGTCCTTCTTCCTTCCTCTCTTCCGTCCATCCTTCCTCCCTCCCTCCCCCCTTTCCTTCTTTCCTTTCCTCCTTTCCTTCCTACCTTCCTTCCGTCCTTCCTTCCTTCCTCCCTCCCTCCGCCCTTTCCTTCCTTCCTTTCCTCCTTTCCTTCCTTCCTTCCTTCCTTCCTTCCTTCCTTCCTTCCTACCTTCCTCCCTCCCTCCCTCCCTCCCTCCTTCCTTCCTTCTTTCCTCCATCCTCCCCCCCCTTTCCTTCTTTCCTTTCCTCCTTTCCTTATTCCTTCCTCCCTTCCGTCCTGCCCCCCCCCCCCTTTCCTTCTTTCCTTTCCTCCTTTCCGTCCTTCCTTCCTCCCTCCCTCCCTCCCTCTCCCCTTTTCTTCTTTCCTTTCCTCCTTTCCTATCTCCCTCCCTACTTACTCCCTCCCTCCCTCCCTCCCTTCCTTGACTGGAGGACAACAGGAGGGTTATGTGTGGAGGATAAAGTATGTTAACATGCTGCTGGGTGCAGCCGGTCAGAGAGAGTAACCGGCTGCTGCAGCAGCAGCGACTGATGAAGGTCATCCTGACTGAGAGGAGGGCTGAACGAGGACCGGATTATCCCAGCGCTCCGCCCTGAACACTAACCCAAATCTAATCTGACTTTCTCCTCATGCACTCAGCGCTTTTTAACAGCAGCCACGCACACACATCCTTTCATTTCACTGCTGCAGATAAACAAACTACTACTGTCTGTCATGGAAAACATATTTATTTCCACTTGTGACCAACCATAAGTTTCCTAATGCAACAAAATAAAAGCATATGTAACAAACACTAATCCTGCACTCAATGTATTTATGATTACATAAAAAGCAATGACTGAATCATAAACTCACACATTAAGGTTATATTTTGACTATTATAATAGACATATGTGATATCTGAGCTTTTAAAATTACCCCCAATCTTTCAAAACCTACTCATTAATTTATTTTTAGTTGCACATTAAAGAAAAAATATATAACTGTACAGGATAGAAAATGAAAAAAACAACACAGTATCAATCTTTCTTTTGTTTTGTGTCATATTCTATCATAAATATCCTATACAGGCCGACCCAGTGGTTCTCCTTCATGTCAGACTTAAAACTTTAAACAAACACTTTGAATTAAAATTGCATATAAAACCACATAAACAGGCCTAAAAATAAAAAATAAAGCTAAAAATGAAAAAAGAAATGAGTTGGAAACACTCTGAAGCAGCAGGAAACTTTACAAGGAATGAATAATAAATCAAAAATGAATAAATCATGTCAACAAAAAGGTTATTACAGCTTTTTTATGAGCTCATATTAAAATAATCCACCTCTAAATGTAATTGAAAGATGTGCTGAGTGAGACTGTGAGTGAAGACTGTTTGCAGATAATCTGAAAAATCACTTAAAAGCTAAAAAAAAAAAAAATGTTAGTTGCAACTTAATTTTATGCCTCTAATGCCTTTTTCAACTTTCCATTAGAGACCTTTTAAAAAAAATCCATTAGCCTGTTTGTTAGTAAACTGTAAACACATTTGAACGCAGCCTGGTCCATCACAGCCTGCCCTGCATCCAGTCCGCCCGTCGCCCCACTTCGGTGATAACTTGTATACAGGATTATTGGACGTGGCCTCTTTCTCTCTCTGGCTGACAGACTTGGAGCTTGGATGTGGAGGGGGGGTGGGGGGGGGGGGGGTCAGGTGGTGGTGGGTTAATAGTGGTGTAGTTGGGCGGTGAGGTGTCAGGGATCAGCGTGGCAGAAATCCCACGAGGTAATTGTTTAATTTTGTAAATCTGGATTAAACGGTAGCATTGTCCAGTTTCATTGTACTTGAAGGGATTGTGTGCCAGAAAAAGGAAGGGAGGGGGAGGAGGGGGAGGGGGGGGAGGGGAGAAGGGAAGGGAGGGACAGATGGGACTGACACATGGTCCCTGTCAACCTCCTCCTCCTCCTCCGCCTCCGCCTCCTCCTCTTCTCACCCCCTCCCTTTGCCTAATCTGAGCGGGTAGGACAGGGGAAGGAGGGGGGATTGACGGGGGGAGGGAGGGAGGGCATCGGGCATTCACCACCCAACTCTCCCTCTTTTCTGGCAGCACCCAACACAGCAGCAACAGAGCCAAAGCACGCAGAGGATATGTGGGAGAAAAAACAACTTATTCCCCCTGCAAGGCTGGGCTGAGAGCAGCAGCAGCTTGAAGCGGGCGCTCATGCTGAGGTTATCAACTGCAGGGAGCCCAGCCGGACTAGATTTAATCCGGCATAAGGAGCGTTTAACAGGGACAACTTACTGGACTGGACTCAGCTTTGCACTTTTTTCTTTTATCTTGTTCTCCTGTTGGAAACTGGAAACTTCAGGCCTGGTTATATATATAGGAAGTTGTGTTCTTTGGGCCTCATTGAGGATGTGAGGATGCCATCTTTGCAAGGACTCTGAGGAATAAAAAAAGCCCCCCCCCCCCTACTTCCACCACCACCACCACTACTCCTCTTCCTCTTCTTCCTCCTCTTCCTCCTCCACCACCTCCTCTCTCCAGCGATTGTGCTCGGATGTTCATGGCCAAATGTGGAGTGGTGCCGGCCGAGGAAAAGCAGTTTAGAGGCGGCACGATGTCGGCCACGCAGGGGATGAACCGTCGCGGCGTCTACAACTACTTCCTCAACATGGTGGCCTATCAGGTGAGAGAGAGGAGGCAGTGACTAGCAGATGGAGTTTGGGGTAGTAGTTGAGGGGGTTTATTTCAAGGGGTCAGATTAAAATGAAAGTGAAAGTTGATTTTATTAATTAAGTAAAGAAAAAAAAAGAGAAATCAGGAGCAGAAATAGCAGAAATTTGTTGGTTTCAGCTTCTCAATTATGAAGATTGAATGTTTTAATCAAAGGTTTGGATTCTTCTTACTGTTGCTGGTCAAAGTGGAGGAATTTTATTGATGATTTTAGCTGTTGTTGCAAAGTTTAATCGATCACAACTCACCATGTTTTATAAGCTGGTCATATTTTTGCATGTAGAGGATTGAACTATGGCTGTCAAATGAGTTTAGTGCAGTTAATAAAAGTGCAATTTTGATATATGAAGTAGCATCATTTGGAGATTTTGGTATATTTGGAGGAGATTTTGCCACCAGTCTGGATGATTTTGGACAATCAGACACAATATTATAAGCTCATTTTCCATTTTTTCTTCCAGTTATGTCAAATTTGTGTAGATTCAAGGCCTGGTTGATTCGAAGTCTTAGTTTAAAGTGCTGAATTTCAAGTTTAATCAATAACAACTCAGCATGTTTTATAAGCTGGTCATATTTTTTGCATGTTGAGGATTTATGGCTGTCAAATGAGTTTAGTGGAGGTATAAAAGTGCAATTTTGAGATATGAAGTAGCATCATTCGGAAGTATTGGTATATTTGGAGGAGATTTTGTCACCAGTCAGGATGATTTTGGAAATTTGAATATTATAAGCTCATCATTTCCCATTTTTTTCTTGCAGTTATATCAAATTTGTGTAGATTCAAGGCCTGGTTGATTCGAAGTCTTAGTTTAAAGTGTTGAATTGTTCATTTTATATAACATTATCAGGCGTTCATGTCATTTTATTCCTCAGTAGGCTTCTGAAACCTTTTTAAACTTCTCTCTGAAAAGTTGTGATTTTCTACTTGAAGGCTTCAGAGATGAGATGTCAGGAAGGTTTCATTCATTCATCAGTAGCGAGCAGTTATGACTGATGGATGTTTGGTTTGTCTGGATTTGACCATCTACTGTACAAACAGGCATGAAAATCAAATCTGGATTGTCAGGATGGGAACTCCTATGACAAAAACTATAATCTACAGTCTAGTAAATGTCTTAGTTTCTCACCTCACGTGTTTTGGTTGGTTTTTGGTTCAGAGGCAGCAGGTTGAAAATGTTTAACCCTCCTGTTGTCCTCAGGTGAAGGAAGGACAGGAGGAAGGGAGGGAAGAAGGAAGGAACGAAAGGAGTAAGGAGGAAAAGAGGAAGGAAGGAAGGAGGAAGGAGGAAGGAAAGAAGGAAGGAAAGGAGTAAGGAGGAAAAGAGGAAGGAAGGAAGAAGGAAAGAAGGAAGGAAAGGAGTAAGGAGGAAAAGATTAAGGAAGGAAGGGAGGAAGGAAGGAGGGAAGGAAAGGAGTAAGGAGGGAAGGAAGAAAGGGAGTAAGGAAGGAAAGGAGTAAGGAGGAAAAGAGGAAGGAAGTAAGGAGAGAAGGAAGGAAGGAAGAAAATGAGTAAGGAGGGAGGAAGGAAGGAAGGAAGGAAAGGAGTATGGAAGGAGGAGGGGGCAAAGAAAGAGGGAAGGAGGGGAAGAACGAAGGAAAAAATAAAGAAAAAGGAAGGAAGGAAGGAAGGAAGGAAGGAAAGAAGGAAAAGTCAAAACAGACGGGGTCAATTTGACCCAGGAGGACGACAGGAGGGTTAAACAAATGTTAAACAAATGTCTCCCTTTCCTCCAAAATAGACCAAAATCAACTCACAGTACTTTCAAACTTTCCCACTCTGTCACATTTACTCCTGTTCAAGACACACATCATCAAAAGTGTTTTACAAATATATTTAGTAAGTCAGAAAAAGGTAAAATGAAACAGCTGAGTCCTTCGTAAAAGGTATTCATAAAGGAGAGTGGATATTTTGTTGGGATCTATTTTCAGCAGCGGATGAATACACATTTGGTGTTATAGTGAGTTTATACAGCAGCAGGATGATGTGCTGAATAGGGCTGGGTATTGTCAATGATTTCCTGAATTGATTCAATTCCGATTCACAGGGTCCCGATTCGATCCGATTCTCGATTCGATTTGATTCAATATCGATTCAATTTTATGTTCCCAGAGTTTCTGTTTTGTAAGTCAGACAATATTTTTAACACGCAATCATGTGTGGACACCAAATTCTTCAAGAGTAAAGTTAAATCATGAGTCTGATCCAACACTGGGATCTAGCATGATAGCATCTAGTTGTATTTACCCTTAAGACCAGTGGCATTTTAAATCATTTTGAATTATGTTGTCATCATGTAACCAAAGATTTTCAAAAAAATGCACATAAAGATTATGGATAAGCACGTCAGTTCAAATACAAGAAAAAATCGATTCACAGAATTTTGAATCGATATCGAAGTTTTAAATAGAAAATCGATATTAATTGATGGATCGATTTTTTGGACGCACCCCTAGTGCTGAATGTGTTGTTGAGTCTGAACGATGTCTTTGGTGGGTTTGAGATGATAAATGAGACTCTACGGCACAGAGGACTCAAATATGTTTAAATATATAAAACTATTTGATGGATTATTGTGAGATTCTGTGCAGACATTCATGTTGACTGGAGGATGAATCCTGCTGACTGTTGTCCACCATCAGACTGAACCTTAAATATGTCCAATACTTTGTTTTATGACCAAATACGAGAGATTTTAGCTCAGTATGCTAACAAGCTAAACTTAGATAGTGATCATGGTTAGCATGTTAGCATTGTCATTATGAGCATATTAGCATGGTGACGTTAATGTTTAGCTGAAGCATCACTGTAGCGCCGGTGAGGACAGACTCACAGAGCTGCTAGCATGGCCGGAGACTCTCCATCAGGTCGTCATTAGTTTTGATCTTTCATGAGATTTGTTGACTTTAAAAACACAATTTTAAAAAAGCAGAATATTATCAGCCTTATCCTTCAAATCAAGACTACGTAACTTTTGAAAGAAACTTGTGAAGTCAAGTCAATTTTTATTTAAATATATCCCAAATCACGACTTTGCTTCAGGAGGGCGTAACAATCTGTACAACAATACAACATCCTCTGATAAGACCCTCGATTGAAACTCTTTAACAGGAAAAAAATGAAAGAAAGCTCAAAGCAACAAACGAGGGATCCACCTCAGGTAAAACATCAGAGAGCCGCTAGCATGGCTGGAGACACTCAATCAGGTCGTCATTAGTTTTGATCTTTGTAACTTTTAAAAGACAAACTTGTGAAGTCAGTCAATTTTTATTTAAATATATCCCAAATCACGACTTTGCTTCAGGAGGTTTTACATTCTGTACAACAATACAACATCCTCTGATAAGACCCTCGTCTCCCTAAAACTCCCTAAAACCTCTTTAAAATGGAAGAAAGCTCAGGAAGCAGCAGAGGAGGGTAATTATAAAAAAAGTAAAACCTCACCAGGAGACATACATGTTGTTTCCTGCATGTGATCTCATTCCTCTCGCTCTCACTCAAGTCTTTCATTGCAGTCAAAGTAGGGTCCGAGGACCCTCAGAGGTCCTTAAAGGGGGCTCCCAGGGGATCCCCAGTAAAAAAGGAGTATAATTTATTTTCACTATAATTCCATCTATAAGCAACACAATGACATAATCTGAATATTTAGATTATGGGCTTCATGCACTTCCTGTAATTAACCATGTAAAAGCAAAAATCTTATGAGATGGGGGTCCGTGGTCAGTTTAGTGGTCTTTATCATGCAAAACAAAAGAAGTGAAGGAAATAAAGGACCTTCGGAGGTCCTCCAAGGGGGCTTCAGGGGATCCCCAGTAAGAAGGAGAATCATTTATTTTCACTATAATTACATCTATAATGAAATCACTGGTTTTATACACTTTCTTATCAGATGGGGGTCTGTAGTCTAATTCGTGGCAGTATAGGGGTCCTTAACATGAAAGAGTTGAACAACCGGACTCTTACGTCTTTAAAACATCAGCTCTGTGGGAATTGAAGGAAAATCCAATCCAATCAATAAATAAATAAGTAAACATGTACAGAATAGAATAGAATAAATATACTTTTATTGATCCCAAGCTGGGAAATTACAGTGCAGCAAGCAGCAGCGTTTCACACAGTGACGATAACAACATATAGTATGAGAATATAATGAACAAACTATACGTAATATAATAGCAAAATAGCAATATGTATCTTCTGCTATTTAAATATATTAAGTTCATCATTCAGTTTAATACCAAGTCAGTTGAAACCCATTAAAACATATAATATAAATGGTATAATAACTGAGTTTCCATGCAGTGAGTTGCTGCTGTTGACGGTGATGAAAGGTGAAGTTGGATCAAAGCTGCATTAAGAATGTGATTCATGCAGGATTAGCTCTCAGATTAGCTTCCTGGATACTCAGAAAGATGGAGGAGATCTCACACTGACAAACAAACAACCAGGAAACACTTATAATTTAATAATGAGACTAAATAAGACGTCTGGTGCATTATTTTATAAACATGCACGATACTTAAAATATGACTTTATCACTTTAGGAGCTAAAAGATAATCTGTCTCTTTCTCTATCTCTCTCTATCTCTCTCTCTCTCTCTCTCTCTCTCTCTCTCTCTCTCTCTCTCTCTCTGTCTCTCTCTCTCTCTCTGTCTCTATCTATCTATCTATCTATCTATCTATCTCTCTATCTCTCTGTCTCTCTCTCTCTGTCTCTTCTCTATCTCTCTCTCTCTCTCTCTCTTTCTCTCTCTCTATCTCTCTCTCTCTCTCTCTCTTTTCTATCTCTCTCTCTCTCTCTCTCTGTCTCTCTCTCTCTCTCTCTCTCTCTATCTCTCCCTCTCTCTCTCTCTGTCTCTCTCTCTCTGCAGTTTGACCCACATATATATACAGTATGACCCGTACTGTATTATTTTAAATCAAAGTGATTAATCTGTGTTTATACCAGATTTGAAGCCCCTGCTCGCTTACTGCAACAACTTCTCTCGGTGTAATCCTCTATTATGAAGCTTAAAGTGGGCCAGAGGACGGACACAGACGCGTGCAGGGGTTAGGAGCAATCAGTGCACGGACGACCCGACTGTCTGAGCTCAACAACTGTTTATACTGCTGCTGCAAAAAAAGAGTTTTCAGTCAAAGCAAGAAAAAGCTTTGAATAATTGAACCTTCCTGTTGTCTTTCTGTCGACTCTGCAACTTTTATCCTCCAGGGTCAGAATTGATCCAGTGTGGTTTGACTGTTTATAAAACATAAAGGTTTAAATTATCACCCAATTCTGTGTTAGAAGCTTTTAAGCCAACTTATTAACACTTACTTTGTGGAAATTATGGTCTATAGGCCTCATTTGAATTAAGTTATACCTCATTTTTTAGTTAATACTAAGGCTGTCAAACGATTAATTTTTTTAATCGAGATTAATCGCAGAATTTCCATAGTTAATCACAATTAATCGCGTTTTGAATTGCATGTTTAAAATCCTGTTATTTTACATTTCAAGGTAGTTTTAAGCCCATAATGTAAAGCATTTCTTACCAGAGTGTCTTAACTGGGAATCAATCACGGCTCTGCTGCGACTCCCACACTCCAAAATGGTCCTTTGGTGGAGCTGAGGCTCGCTTGGCTGCACCTGGGTGTTTAGCGTGGAGGTGCTAACTCAAACTCGACGTACTCCGGTGGTAGTTAAACTCCGTTTGACACAGGTTGCATTTTACTTTTGACTTGACAACTGAAGCGTCTGGAAGTGTTTTAAAGTTAAACAAGCCGTTCAAAAGTCCAGTAGCTCTCTTACTTTCCATCAGCGCGGTAGGTTTACTGCAGGAGGCCACTTCAAAGCATAGCACTACAGCTAGAGGAGCCGTCTACGGGTGAGTAGAAGGGACAAAAAGGCTTGCAACATTAAAATATGATTAAAAAAAAAAGCGTCATGGATTACATTAATCTAATTGCGATTAACGCGTTAACGCTGACAGCCCTAGTTAATACTTGTTGTCCAGTATCAATATTTTGTGTGAAAATACTAAAAATCAATATTCCTACCATCAGAATACTTGGTTAATGTTATTATTTTGATGAACTTGAAGTTTAATGTGTTAGAAGTAGGGCTGTCAGCGTTAACGCGTTAATCGTGATCAGATTAATGCAATCCATAACGCGTTAATTTTTTTAAATCGCATTTTAATGTTGCAAGCCTTTTTGTCCCTTCTACTCACCCGTAGACGGCTCCTCTAGCTGTAGCGCTATGCTTTGAAGTGGCCTCCTGCAGTAAACCTACCGCGCTGATGGAAAGTAAGAGAGCTACTGGACTTTTGAACGGCTTGTTTAACTTTAAAACACTTCCAGACGCTTCAGTTGACAAGTCAAAAAGTCTCTGGTAAGAAATGCTTTACATTATGGGCTTAAAACTGCCTTGAAATGTAAAATAACAGGATTTTAAACATGCAATTCAACACGCGATTAATCATGATTAACTATGGAAATTCTGCGATTAATCTCAATTTAAAAAATTAATCGTTTGACAGCCCTAATTAGAAGCTTTTAAGCCAATTTATTACCACAGATTTTACACATATTTCTTTGTTAATGATGGTCTATAGGCCTCATTTAAATTAAGTTATAGCTAATCTTTTAGTTCATACTTGTAGTCCAGGGTCAAAATTGACCTGAGGACAACAAGAGGGTAAAAAACAGTATCAATATTCTGTGTAAAAATACTAAAAAATCAATATTCCTTTTAGCTTGTAATAAAATGTTAAACTTGCAACAAATAACAATTTTATAAAACATAATATATAAAACCATACAATATATTTGAGAGCAATTGTAGATTATATCAGAGTCTCAACAGGAGATCAGTAGAAATGAAAATCATTTGACTCAGAGCTCCTGGATTAAGGAGAACATCTGTAAATTAAAAGGATGAAGAATAATCCTCATCGTCATTTGTTTTAGCTCTAATGTGATGCATCCGACAACATCTCAGGAAGTAGGTTACTATAAATACTAATGTGATGAGAGTCGTGTTTCTATACATTTGGACACCTGTGGTCCTTCCTTCTTTCCTTTCCTTCCTTCTTTCCTCCCTCCTTTCCTTCCTCCCTTTGTTCCTTCTTTCCTTTCCTTCCTTCTTTCCTCCCTTCCTTCTTTCCTTTCCTTCCTTCCTTCCTTCCTCCCTTCTTTCCTTCCTTCTTCCTCTCTCCTTTCCTCCCTTCCTCCCTCCTTTCCTTCCTTCTTTCCTCCATCCTCCCTTCTTTCCTTCCTTCTTCCTCCCTCCTTTCCTTCCTTCTTTCCTCCATCCATCCTTCCTTCCTTCCTTCCTTCCTTCCTCCTCAGTAAACGTTTTCAGAATGTGTTTATGGTCTCAATCGCTAGTTTAAAGCCTTCTTCAATGCAGTATGATGTTCATTTGGGACATTTTGGCCTCCCTGATTTTATATTTGACGATAAAGCAGGGTATGCATTAGGGTGTGGCTACGTCCTGATTGACAGGATTGATTGCCCAATGTCCTCGAGATTCAGCCCTCGCAACCATAGCAACCTCCCCGCTCCGCCCATGGCCCCGCCTCATGCCCATATAAGTAGAATCCGTGTTTTTATTTTTCCCAGCATGCACCTGAAATTTTCAAGATGGCGCTGCCTAGATTAGAAACTATTGGCTTCCGAGCAGCAGTCCACAAACCAATGGGTGACGTCACGGATGTTACGTCCATTTATACAGTCTTTTATACAGTCTATGATTGTATCGTGTCATATCGTATCGTATTGTATAGTATTGTGTCGTATCTTATATACAGTGAGCAATTTGTTCCTATGACACTTTTCAAAACTGTACATATAGAAGATATATAATGAAACAAACTGCTACATGAACATTTATAGCAAGTGATAAAAGCATAAATAAAGCATAAAAATACCAATATGTACCTCAGTGGTTGTTATAAGAAGAGTGAGCTATAAAACACTGCAGTTACGATTTTAAAAAATAACATTACTGTGAACTGATATCAACGTAGAGTCAAATTTGTACCAACTGTCCCTTTAATCGTGTTTTCGTGAGCTCCAGGATCAACTCATTCTTCTTGAGCTACTGTACAAGATTAAAGTTATATTTTTATATCCTTTATTCTTCCCTTTGAAGATAAGATGCTGGATAATCTTCTCTGTATTATCCATCAGATTATGAACGCACGTGATGAGCAAGTATCTCTGGATTCACTGCGGCAGCGTCTAATGCTCGCTTTCAGAAATCATACAGAGCAGCAGCTCACACTGTTTTCTACAAGAGTTTCCTTCCTTCCTTCCTTCCGTCCTTCCTTCCTTCCTTCCTTCCTTCCTCCCTTCCTTCCTTCCATCTGTCCTTCCTCCCTCCCTCCTTCTCTCTTTCCTCCTTTCCGTATTTCCTCCCTCCATCCCCTTTTCTTCCTTCCTTCTGTCCTTCCTTCCTTCCTTTCTTACTCCCTTCCTCTCTCCCTCCTTCTCTCTTTCTTTCCTCTGTCCTTCTTTCCTCCCTTCTGTCTTTCCTCCCTCCATCCCCTTTTCTTCCTTCCTTCCTTCCGTCCTTCCTCCCTTCTTTCCTTCCTTCTTCCTTCTTTCCTCCCTCCCTCTCTCTCTCTTTCCTCCCTTCCATATTTCCTCCCTCCATCCCCTTTTCTTCCTTCCTTCCTTCCTTTCCTTCCTCTCTCCCTCCTTCTCTCCTTCTTTCGTCCCCCCTTCTTTCTTTCCTCTGTCCTTCTTTCCTTCCTTCCTCTTTTCCTTCCTTCCTTTCCTCCCTCCCTCCTCTTCTCCCTCCTTCTCTCTTTCTTTCGTCCCCTTCTTTCTTTCCTCCCTCCCTCCTACCTTCCTTCCTTCTTTCCTCCTTCCTTCCTTCCTTCCTTCCTCCCTTCCTCCCTTCTTTCCTTCCTTCTTCCTCCTTCCTCCCTCCTTTCCTTTCTTCCTTCCTCCATCCTTCCTTCCTTCTTCCCTCCCTCCCTTCTTTCCTTCCTTCTTCCTCCCTTCCTCCCTCCTTTCCTTCCTTCTTTCCTCCCTCCTTTCCTTCCTTCCTTCCTTCTCACTTCTTTCCTTCCTTCTTCCTCCCTTCCTCCTTCCTTTCCTTCCTTCTTTCCACCCTTCCTCCCTTCTTTCCTCCCTCCTTTCCTTCTTCCTCCCTTCCTCCCTCCTTTCCTTCCTTCTTCCTCCCTTCCTTCCTTGACTCGAGGACAACAGGAGGGTTAAACAAGTACAAGATATTAAAACTTACTGATCATTTCACACGTTGAAGCATATATTCAACATAAAGCTGAGACCTATATTTCCTATCGCACACATCATCATCATCTCGTGACCTCGGCAGGATCAGTTCACGAGCCGTCAGACTGAGTTTCACCAAAGAAGCAGACAGACGGGCCTCCAGACTGTAATCTGCAGACTTTGCCGTCACATCAGACAGATGTGCGTGCAGGTTTAACTCGCTCGGCCCTCCTCAGATTTAGTCGAGGATCAGAGGTGATGGGCTCACTTCCACAGTGCCGAATTATCCGAATCAGAACCGGCCAGATGCCGTTGGTCTCATTTAGATTAATCTGCCAAATACTCAATGTAGGTTGTCTGATTCGGACTTGACTTACAAAACTCTTCACCGCTGCTCGGCTTTACTTCAAAATTCTTGGATTTGATGCATTTAAATTAAGTCATGAGTCATATTTGAGGTTTAAACTATTTTATTTTATTACTGCAGATCACTTTTCTCAGTTAGTTGTGTGAACAGATGGTTAGAAAGTAGAATTAATTTTGTGTGAGCAAATTTAGCTTAAAAAAGTATTAAGTAAGTAAAGTGACCCAGAATAAAAACAAATTAGTAGTTGCTCTGGTATCTAAAATCTTCACTTAGCCCTCTGTGACGGCTCCAAGGCCTCTGACCTATTTTCATTTTGGTTGCTTAGGAATTGGTGTGAATGCTCACCTTTATAAAAAAATAATTAAAAAAAGAAAAAAGGTCTCTGAGCACTGAGTCTCTCTCTCTGCTCTCTGAGTTGCTGTTTTTGTTTGATTTTGGGCTTTTTAGTTTTATTTGGAAGGAAAGCAGGAAGGGAGGAGGGAGGAAGGAAGGAAGGAAGGAAAGCAGGAAAGCAGGAAGGAAGGAAGGAAGGAAGGAAGTGAGGAAAGAAGTAAGAAGGAGGAGGGAGCAAAGAAAGAGGGAAGGAGAGAAAGAATGAAAGAAAAAATAAAGGAAGGAAGGAATGAAGGAAGGATGGAAGGAAGGGCAGCAGGAAGGAAGGAAAGCAGGAATTGAGGAGGAAGGAAGGAAGGAAACGATTAAGGAGGGAGGGAGAGAGGAAAAGAGGAAGGAAGGAAGGAGAGAAGGAGGGAAGGAAGGGAGGGAGAGAGGAAGGAAGTAGGAAGGCAGGAAATGAGGAAAGAAGTAAGAAGGAGTAAAGGAGTAAAGAAAGAGCGAAGGAGGGGAAGAATGAAAGAAAAAGTAAAGAAAGAGGGAGGAAGGAAGGAAGGAAGGAAGGAAGGAAGGAAGGAAGGAAGGAAGGAAGGAAGGAAGGAAGGAACAGTCAAAAGAGATGGGGTCAACAGGAGGGTTAAAGCTGAATGCTGGCTTTTAATTGTTCATTATTAGCTCAGAAACCTTACTTACTCTGTGTTTGTATGGGATTATAATCTCCTGGTGATACAGTTATATAAACTTGCGTCTCGTCTGCATAATTATGGTTACGTAATTTGTTGTTTTCCATAATCTGAGCCGGTGGAAGCATGTAGGAGTTGAACAGACGAGGCCCCAGACTGTAGCCTTGGGGAACTCCACAGGTCATTTTCATCCACTCAGATACCCAAAATAATGATCAATTTATCGTACAATAATGTAATTATCAGCATCATCATGTCTATATATGGACTTATCTTAGATACATGGACATGAGCTTTGACCTCAGTATTGCCACACTTCACATTAGCAGCTAAGAGGCTAAGTAATGTCACATTGGCTAAGTGAGTAGTGTCCTCCATTCCTCACTGTGCTCGTCCTGAGTGGAGACTGCAGAAGAGTTAAAGGTAAATAACTCTGTCCCCAAACATAATATAGGACCCTATGATTTCCAGGATTCCGGAATTGGCCACGATTCCGGAATCACGGCCAATTCCGGAATCACGGAGTCCCCAAACATAATGGCAGTCTGGGTTTTTACTGAAGTGTACAATCCCACCTTTACATTATTATACTATTATATTATCATTATATCAGTGGTATAAAATGATCTTTAAATGACAATAATATTGTTTATCGGGATTATTTCTGGGACAATATATCGTCCATTAAAAGTAGTTATCGTGACAGGACTCCTACAGATAACTATAGACACAAAGTAGTCCCTGTTCTTTAATCAGGATTAATTCAGTCTGTGTTTAAGTGGATCATTGAAGGCGTTAACAAGAGCAGACTCAGCGCTGTGGTGTGATTGAAACCCTGACCTCACATTAAAAAGGTTACTTACTGCCAAGAAGTTCATTAGTCAAGTGTCTGTTGTTGTTTTTTTTGAAAGGGGCTCGATGACGGCAGTTTTCAGAGCCTGAGTGAAAAGAAACCTGAGAAGAAGATTCAAGATTCAAGATTCAAGACAACTTTATTAATTTCATCTATTTGACAGCTCGCACTACAACGTACTAGTACACATAAATAGATAGAGAAGATGAAACACAGAAGAAAGAAGAAGAGTTGGCAGCTGTGTGCAAAATCTGCAAAATCAGGCCCGAGTCGAATAAATAGTTCATTTAGAGGTAGCCTATTCAACCTCTAAATGATAAAAGGGGATAAAGGACTTGGAAGAACGGTTACCCATAGCGACGCCCTGAAGGCAATAATTAAAATTCATTTCTTAACCCTCCTGTTGTCCTCGAGTCAAGGAAGGAAGTGAGGAAGAAGGAAAGAAGAGAGGGAGGAAGGATGGAAGGGAGGAAGAAGGAAGGAAAGGAGGAAGGAGGGAGGGAAGAAGAGAAGAAAGGAAGGAAGGAAGGAAGGAAGGAAGGGAGGGAGGGAGGTAGGAAGGAAGGAAGGAAAGAAGGAAGTGAGGAAGGAAGGAAAGGAGGGAGGGAGGTAGGAAGGGAGGGAGGAAAGGAAAAAAGGAAGGGAGGAAAGGAAAAAAGGAAGGGAGGAAGGAGGGAAGGAAGGAAAGAAGGAAGGGAGGAAAGAGAGAGGAAGGAAAGAAGGAAGGGAGGAAGGAAGGAATGGAGGAAAGAGAGAGGAAGGGTGGGAGGAAAGAAGGGAGGAAGGAAGGGAGGAAGGAGGGAAGGAAAGAAGGAGGGAGGGAGAGAGGAAGGGAGGAAGGAAGGACAGAAGCAAGGAAGAAAGGGGGATGGAGAGAAGGGAGGAAGGAAGGGAGCAAGGAAGAGATGAAGGAGGGAAGGAAAGAAGGAGGGAGGGAGGGAGGAAGGACAGAAGCAAGGAAGAAAGGGGGATGGAGGACGGAAAGAAAGAGAGAAGGAGGGAGGGAGGGAGGAAGAAAGGACAGAAGCAAAGAAGGAGGGAGGGAGGACAGATGGGGTCATGACCTGTAGTCCCATAAGGAACCTCGGTCTCTCTGCTTAAATCCGATGATCTTAGAGCAGGTTCTCACGATACCGTTGAGACTGTTTCTGTCCTTGAGTGACAGATCAGTGAGAAGAGACGTGTTGGCAATTTGTAGAAGATCTGAGGCCGTGGAACTTGAGACGTAAGAGGTGCAGATGCTTTCACACGGGACATGAAGGGTCTCTGAAATGCTTGAAAAATGGTTTCAGTCACATGTTATGGCCCTTTTCACTTTTCACAAGATCTCAATCTAACTGAGAACATCTGTGGGAGAAATACCAACGATGTTCATTCCAGCTGTTCTGGAGGCTCGAAATGACTCAATCAGCCCCATATGTATATAGTAGTTAACATCCTCTTAAATTAATAGTTAAGGCTGGGCTATTATGGCAAAAATCTAAATCACGATTAATTGAACTTTTAATCTCGATTACGATTAATGAACGATTATCTCCACCCTTGATGAACAATGATGTATTTTCACAGTTTCTTTAGTTTAGTATTTTCCACTGCTGCCCTCACACATGAGGATCTTTAGGGAGTGAAAATAAAGATGTGTCAAGGGAGGAAGAAGGAAAGAAGAGAGGGAGGAAGGATGTATGGAAGGGAGGAAAAAGGAAGGAACGGAGGGAGGAAGGAAGAATGGAGGGAAGGAGGAAGAAGGAAGGAAGGAAGGAAAGAGAGAGAAGGGAGGAAGGAAGGGAGGAAGGAAGGAAGAAGGAAGGGAGGAAGAATGAAAGAAAGAGGGAAAGAGGGAGGAAGGAAGGACAGAAGGAAGGAAGGGAGGAGTCAAAACAGACGGGGTCAATTTGACCCGGGAGGACGACAGGAAGGTTAATAGTCGACTAATCATTTGCAGCTCGACTCTTTTCCTTCAGACTGAGTGTTTATTCATTTGGATGATGAGCTTTCTTCTTCTCCTTCCTCTCTTCCTTCCTCTCTTCCTTCCTCTCTTCCTTCCTCTCCTCCTTCGTCTCTTCCTTCCTCTCTTCCTTCCTCTCCTCCTTCCTCTCTTCCTTCCTCTCCTCCTCAGATATGCTGCTGCTGTGGACCCGCTCCCTGCTCGCTGTGCTGTGCCTTCTGTCCTCCGGTCAAATCCTCCACCAGCACGCGGGTCATGTACACGCTCTTCCACATCATGAGCTGTGCCGTCTCCTGCCTCATGCTGTCACGCACCGTCTCCGAGCTCGTCAGGGATAATGTGAGTTCTGCATCTGATCTGATTCTGAATTTTAGTTGAATTTTCTAATCTTCTTATCTTATTGTGCTTTATTTTATTTTTGTCTTATTATTATCTTATTATCTTATTTATTCCTCTCTTGAATCACAGTTATTTATATTTTTGGTGATTAGAACTATCACTATCGCTCCTAAAATATAATTAATTGGGGATTGTGACCCAGTCTGGACATTTTTTGACTGTTTATAAAGTGTCCAATATCACTTAATTCTATGTTAGACCTTTTTAAACCAACTTAATTACAACGTATTAATGACATTTTAAGAATTTATGGTCACTAGGCCTCATTTAAATGAAATTATACCTCATTTTTAAGTAAAAAATTGACCCAAGAATAACAGGAGGGTTAATGCACACACACACACACACACACACACACACACACACACACACACACACTACTGTAGTTGGATAGATGAGTTGAAAGTGAGTTTCATCTCATGACATCTGTAGGGAAGCATAATATGCTATTCATAGCATAATATTAATAGTAAAATGCTCCCTATATGATCTATGTTATCTCATGATATATATATTATCTTTTGATATTTATATTATTATAATTAAAAACTGTGGAAATGTAAAACTGTGCATGCTCTAAACTGTGAATCCTGTATTTGACTAAACTATGAGCTGACTGTAGGAATTAATTTAGCCATTTAAATAACTGTCAAATATTATTTACAAGCCTGATTCACTTCATCACCTGCAGCAAATTACACTCTTCTTCTTCTACACTCAATTTCTAAAACGTCTGCCCACCCAAAAAGTTTCCAGATGCCTTGTTAGTAATCCTCTGCAGGGTGAATCATGGTCTGTGTGTGTTTCAGGTGCCTTTCTTCAACATGGTGTGTGACCAGGCGCACGGCGGAGGCCACTGTGAGATGCTGGTGGGTTACTCGGCAGTCTACAGAGTCTGCTTTGGCACTTCCTGTTTCTATCTGATGATGGCGATCTTCCTCATAGACGTGAAGTCCAGCCAGGACTTCAGAGCGCTCATACACAACGGGTCAGTGTTTGGTTTACCTCGTCCCACCTGTTTACTCTGAAGCAAAACTATGGACACTAAGTAGTCCCTGTCCTTTAAGATTCAGTCCGTCTTGAAGACTCAGCGCTGTGTTGTGGTTGAAATTGAGTTTTCTTTCAAGTCAAATGATGTAGATTAGTGGTTTTGAAAGTCTGAGACTGTGGGCCTGCACTCAGAGTAAGCCCCCCCCCCCCAACCTGCCTCAGTTTACTTGCTTAGTTTCCTTCAATTCCTGGATGCCTTTAACCTTTGTGTCATCCTCCCGGGTCAAATTGACCCCGTCTAATTCTTCTTTCCTCCCTTCCTTCCTTCCATCTGTACTTCCTCCATACCCCTTTCTTTCCTTCCCTCCTTTCCTTCCTTCTTTCCTTTCCTCCCTTCCTTCCTCCCTCTTTTCCTTCCTTCCCTCCTTTCCTTCCTTATTCCTTCCTCCCTACCTTCTTTCCTCCCTCCCTCCTTCTCTCTTTCTTTCCTCTGTCCTTCTATCCTACCTTCCCTCCTTCCTTCCTTTCCTCTGTCCTTCTCTCCTGCCTTCCTTCCTTCTTTCCTTTCCTCCCTTCTTCCTTCCCTCCTCCCTCCTTTCCTGCCTTCTTCCTTCTTCCCTTTCCTCCCTTCCCTCCTTCCTTCCTTGACTGGAGGACAACAGGAGGGTTAAGATCATGATGAAGTTATTTGACCCCATAGACAGAGAACGTAGCTCATGAAATCAATCATTTCTTTTCAAATATTAAGTTCAGGATGTCTGATTTTTATATCTGCACCTGAACTCAGCACAGGTGATGTCTTCATATGTCTCATTTTGTCCAAAAACACAATGATATTCAGTTTATTGTCATAGAGGACAAAAGAAACCAGAAAACATTCACATTTGATGTTTTAAGATCTCTTAAAAAATGACTCCAAATGATTATTCAATTATTAATAAAGTTGACAATGAATCGATTAATAAACTAATCGTTGTAGCTCTAATAAAAAATCCATCAAAACTTTTCCCAAATTTGTGCTTTTTTTTTTTTTGATAGATCCTGCAAATAAATTATCATTATTTTTTTAGAGAAAGAAGCTCATCTAATGAAATCAACAGTTTATTTTCTAAAATGAAGCCCAAGAGGTCTGATTTTTATATCTGCTCCTGAACTCAGCACAGGTGACGTCCTCATATGTCTCATTTTGT
>JAJDFG010001444.1:32500-35618 GCA_021039105.1 Scomber colias
AAGAAACTTTACAGTCCAGAAACAATTAAAACGTTTTTGCAACAAACAAAAAACCAGCGTGGTGTCATATTAGAGGATCACTTTTCAGACGTTGGTATTTTATATCTATCAGCTAAAGCCAGCATGAGCAAGAGAGAAGAGGCTGGATTTACAGATCAAGAGGGTCATAGATTAAAAAAACTGGTACAGAAAGCAAAAAAAATAATAAATGGTGATGGGAAAGGTTTTATTTAATTTATTTGTTTTTATCCTGGTTTTTAACATCTTAACTATCATGGATGTTTTTAAACTAGGTGTTTTAAATGTGAATGGTGCAAGAGATGCAAGGAAACGAGCTTTTATCTTTGATACAGTTTTAGAGAAAAAAATAGATGTGTTGTTTTTACAAGAAACCCACAGTGATTTTAAAAATGAAACTGAGTGGAAGAGGGAATGGGGTGGGGAGGTGGTTTTAAGCCACCACACAACTGTTAGTGGAGGAGTGGGTTTTATTTTCTCTAAAGCTTTTAAACCTAACTCCCTGGAGGTCCAACATGTCATTGATGGAAGGTTGCTGTTGATTAGAGCTCAGTTCGACCATTTTAAAGCTGTTTTTATCAACATCTATGCCCCAACAGTCGGTGCAGAGAGGAAGCAGTTTTTATCCAAAGTGAATGATGTTTTAAACGGGTGTGCTGCGGAGGATTTTTTATTCTTGGGTGGGGATTTTAACTGTACGGAAGACGCGATTTTAGATCGCAACCATGCAGAGCCTCATCCAGCCTCTCAGCGCGTCTTGAAGCAGCTGGTCCTCTCTCATGGCCTGGTGGATGTGTGGAGAAGGATGCACCCAGACTCCAGACAGTATACCTGGTCCCACTTCAGAGAGAGTAGGGTCTCCTTAGCCAGGCTAGATCGTATTTATTGTTTTAAACATCATTTTAATGTTATTAAAGAGAGTAGGATTGTGCCAGCTGTTTTTAGTGATCATTCTTTGCTTTTATGTAAAGTTTTTATCAGGAATTTTAGACCTAAAAGCGCTTATTGGCATTTTAATTCTGTTTTAGTACATGATAGGGTTTTTAGGGAGGTTTTAGAGTATTTCTGGGGTGTTTTTAGACAGAGGAAGGGTGATTTTAGTAGTCTTAGGCAGTGGTGGGACCATGGTAAGACTCAAATCAAACTCCTGTGTCAGCAACATACACTCAATGTCACCCGAGACATCACCAGATCTATGAGGGATCTAGAGACCGATATAGTGGAGCTTGAGTCCACAGGAAATCGAGGCTGTATTGAAAGCCTCAAAGAAAAAAAAATGGCTTTAGCCAACCTGTTAGGCGTTAAAGTTCAGGGCGCACTGGTCAGGTCCCGGTTCCAGAACATCAGGGACATGGATGCACCTTCTGCATTCTTCTTCAGCCTGGAGAAAAAGAATGGGCAGAGGAAGGTAATCCACACACTGCTTTCTGACACGGGGCAGGAGATCATGGAACCAAGCCAGATACAAAAAAGAGCTGTAGAGTTCTATACAGACCTCTACATGAGTGAGTATAAAGAAGAGCAGATGCTCGTAGAGGGGTTCTGCAAAGGGCTACCTCAGGTCTCAGATGAGACCAACTCATGGCTCGCTGGCCCTCTGCAGATGACAGAGCTCCTCTCTGCGGTGCGAAACATGCAGGGCCAGCGAGCCCCTGGTATTGATGGACTCACGGCTGAGTTTTTTAAAGCCTACTGGGACATCGTAGGACAAGATGTCCTAGAGGTTTTTAACGAGTGTCTGGCCTCTGGTTCCATGCCAGTGTCCTGCAGGAGAGCAGTGCTCACCCTGCTCCCAAAAAAAGGGAACCTGCAGGACATAAAAAACTGGCGCCCCGTGTCATTGCTCTGTGTGGATTACAAGATTCTGTCCAAAGTCTTGGCCTCCAGGCTGGGGAAGGCTATGGAGGAGGTCATCCATCGGGACCAGACATATTGTGTGCCCGGCAGGTCAATGGTGGACAATGTCCACCTAATTCGGGATGTTTTGGACGTCTCTAGTTCATTGGGTTTGGACACTGGTCTGATTTCCCTAGACCAGGAAAAGGCTTTTGACCGCGTTGAACACAACTTCCTGTGGACAGTAATGGACAGGTTTGGGTTCAGCGCTGGTTTTATAGCTAAGATCAAGGTGTTATACAGTGAGATTGAGAGTGTGTTGAAACTGAATGGCAGTCTGTGTGCACCTTTCAGGGTGCATAGAGGTGTCCGGCAGGGCTGTGCCATGTCGGGGATGCTCTATGCACTCTCCCTGGAACCTCTCCTCCATAAGTTACGTTCTAGTCTCCACGGTTTGGTTTTACCTGGTTTTAATGAAAGCATGATTTTATCAGCATACGCGGATGACGTCATTGTTTTTATTAAAGATCAGAGGGATGCAGACTTTTTAATAAAAACTGTAAATGATTTTAGTACAGCATCAGCAGCAAGGGTAAACTGGAAAAAAAGTGAGGCCCTTGCTGTTGGTGACTGGCGTGGCGGTCTCCCAGTTTTTTCCCAAGACCTAAAATGGAAAAAAGATGGTTTTAAATATTTGGGTATTTATGTAGGGACAAAAAGGGTGGTGGAGAAGAACTGGGAGACCGTCACAGAAAAGATAGAAGAAAAATTGTCAAAGTGGAGATGGCTGCTCCCTCAAATGTCCATGAGAGGGAGAGTCCTAGTTTTAAATAATTTAGTAGCATCCCAACTGTGGCACCGACTAACCTGTGTAGACCCTCCTTCGAACTTGTTAGCAAACCTCCAAAAAAAAATGGTGGATTTTTTTTGGGAGGGTCTACACTGGGTGCCACAGGGGGTGCTGTTTTTAGCTAGAGAGGAGGGGGGACAGGGCCTCATCCACCTGGCCAGTAGAGCTGTGACTTTTAGATTTCAGTTTTTACAAAGGTACTTGACAGGTCCAGCTGATCTAATGTGGAGAGATGTGGCCAGCTGCATCTTTAGACGCGCAGGTAACTTGGGGTTGGATAAAGCTCTGTTTTTAACTGACCCTAAATTTTTAGTTTTAAACGGGTTACCTCCTTTTTATCAAAGTGTTTTTAAGTCTTGGAACATTTTTATGAAAAAAACTTGTTCTACAGCCGACTCTCTGCACTGGCTGCTG
>JAJDFG010001445.1:0-15000 GCA_021039105.1 Scomber colias
CTAAAAAACAATGAAACACCGTCTCCCTGAGAGGACAGAAAGGACACTTGTCATCAACATTTGGATTTAAAACAGACACAAACCCATTTACAGCGACAGCCCCATGTAGGACTCTCCACTGTAAGTCTCCAACTCTTTTAGTCAACGGTGGTTTGTACAGTGCTCTCCATGAAGGCTCCACTCCTGGGTCTAACCCCAGGTGAGCCCTCCATGGTGTGTCAGCCCGACCTTTTAACTTTTCCTTATTTAAAGTTTTCACCAAGACTTTGTACATTGTTTTTCCTGTTGAGGCAGAGAGAGGTATGAGGTCAGACACACCATGCTTTAAAAACCAACCAGTACAGTCTTTAAAATCCAGAGCCAGACTCTCTACTGGAAAAGGTTCAGAGTCACTGATAGCTGGACTGTTAGATTGGGAGGCAATAAGCAGTTCATCCGTGGAGAGCTGGTTCCTCCAGACCCCCAACATGTTCCGGATGAGCCTCACTGAGGTGACCCCCACAGCAGCACAGAGGGCAGCAGCATCCTCCAAGTGTGGACCACACAGATCCATCACCTGACCCAATAAAGTGACGCGTGCAGCAAGAAACTTCCGTGCAACAGAGGGTCCCACAGACCGGCTCACATCAAAGCGAGTCCCAAACACAATGGGTTCCTTTAAAATCCAAAACAGCGAAGAACCAGACCGTATCCTCTCCTTTTTAAAAAGTCCCCAAGTTCTAAAAAGGCTCTGATAAAATTCTGGAAAAGTCCCCAGGTTCTGTCTGCTAAAATCCATTAAAAAGAGGGATTCCTGTAGTCCCAGTCCCCAACCTTGAGCCATAACAGCCCGAGCCACCGACCTCCACACCAGGTCCGTGGGTCCAGTCAGCAGCCGTTGTATAAACTGTAGCCGGAAAGCAGCCCCCCCTGCCTGCCAGATGTACGAGACCCTGCCCCCCCTCTTCTCTGGGGAGGAAGAGGACACTCTGCGGGACCCAGTGGAGACGGTCCCAGAAACAATCCACTATAATTGCTTGAATTTTGGCCAGCAGGGTCTGAGGAGGGTCCACACAGGAGAGCCGATGCCACAACATAGACGCAGCGAGATTATTAATTATCAAAACACGGCCTCTAAAGGACATCTTTGGAAAGATCCACCTCCACTGTCTGAGTCTCCCCTCTACTTTCTCCAAAACATTGTCCCAGTTTTTTCTTTCAATATCTGGACCACCAAGGTAAACCCCCAGATACTTCAGCCCCCCTCCCTTCCAGGTAAGTCCACCAGGCAGTTTGACCTCCTGCAGCTCGTGTCCCACCCTCAGAGCTTCACTTTTACTCCAATTAACTTTAGCTGAAGAAACTTCACCAAAACTCTGAACAGTGGTAGTTAAAAAATTGACATCAGTCTGATTTTGAACAGCTAAAATCAAATCATCCGCATAAGCAGACAACTTAAAAACTGAGCTACCGTTTGGAATGTTAAAACCAGAAAGACCATGTCTTAGTTTGTGGAGGAGAGGCTCAATGGCCAGGGAGTACAACATCCCTGAAAGAGGACAACCCTGCCTGACACCTCTCCTTACTTTAAAAGGGGCACTCAAACCACCATTAATCTTTAAAACACTCTCAACGTCTCCATACAAGGCTTGAATCTTAGCAATAAGACCTGAGCTGAACCCAAAACCCTTCAGTGTTTGCCAGAGATAGTGGTGTTCAACCCTATCAAATGCTTTTTCTTGGTCTAAAGAAACCAGACCCAGTTTTGTACCCAATGAACTTGAGAGGTTCAAAACATCACGAATTAAATGGACATTATCTGTGATGAGCCTGCCTGGTACGCAGTAGGTCTGATCAACATGGATCAGCTGCTCCATCACTTTCCTAACCCCTATTAGCCAAGACCTTGGAGAGGAGTTTGTAGTCAGTGCAGAGAAGGGCCACCGGTCGCCAGTTTTTTAAGTTACGCAGATCACCTTTTTTAGGAAGGAGGGTGAGGACTGCTCTTCTGCAACTCAGGGGCAGCCTGCCCTTCAGCAGACTGTCCCTGAGCACATCAAGCAGATCCCCACCTAAGACAGACCAGAAAGCTTTGTAGAAGTCGGCAGGCAGGCCGTCTATGCCTGGCGCTTTTCCAGGCCTCAGGCTCTGCAGCGCCTCTAAGAGCTCTTCCTGAGAGATGTCAGCTTCTAGACATTTGTTGGCTTCTGCTGATACTTGTGGCAGACCACCCAAGAAAGACAGCAACTCATCTGGCTTCTCAGTGTATTCACACTTAAACAGATCTTCATAGAAGCTTGTTGCATACTGACGGATGGCTGCTGTCTCTTGGAGCAGCTGTCCATCACTAGAAAGCAGACTGTGCATCAACCTTCTCTGCCCATTCTTCCTCTCAAGCCCAAAGAAAAAGTGAGAGGGAGCATCCATCATGGCCACATGTTGAAACCTACTGCGTACCACAGCACCCCTGGCAGGCACACCCAGTAAGTCAGCTAGCATGCGCTTTTTAGCCTTGAAGACTTCAACATGTCCTCTTTCTCCTGTGGAGTCTGCTAAGTCTTGTAACTCCACCATTTCTCTCTCCAGATCTCTGATAGACCTTGCCAAGTCTCTGGAGACGTTGAGAGTGTACTGCAAGCACAGAGATTTGATTTGACTTTTCCCTATGTCCCACCACTGCTGCAGCGAATTAAAACTGGACTTTGTCATCCTAAAATCATTCCAAAACACAGTAAAAGCTTTACTAAAACCATTGTCAGATAAAAGTGCTGTGTTAAAATGCCAATATGCACTTCTACACTTGACATTATTAATAAAAATACAACACTCAACTAACTGATGATCTGTAAAACCAACTGGTATTATTTCAGAACTTCTAAAAATACTTAAATGATGTTTAAAACAGTAAAATCTATCGAGCCTGGACATTGACAGAAGACCATCTCTTGAGTGGAGCCAGGTATACTGCCGGGTGTTACTGTTAAAATTTCTCCATACATCAGAAAGCTCATGTGTTTCGATTGACTTCTTTAACTGTTTTTGTGAGGCAGCGTGGGGTTCAGAATGATTTCGATCTAAAATGGGGTTTACAGTACAGTTAAAATCACCCCCAATCACTAAAAACTCCTCCCTGCTACACCTCTGAATTACACCATCTAAGATGTTTAAAAAAATCAATCTCTCTGTGCCTGCTGATGGAGCATACACACACACAAAAACCATTTTGACTCTTTCAAACTCGGCGTTAATTTTCAAGATATGGCCGGCCATAATGTCCTCCACATCAACAGATACTGGGTTAAAATCTCTGGAGAACAGAACTCCAACTCCACCACTGTTGCTGCTTTTATTGCTAAAATAAACCTGCCCGTTCCACTCCCTTCTCCAGTCCCCTTCATTATCCACAGTGCTGTGGGTTTCCTGGATAAAAGTGACATTTAATCTTTTTACATTAATTAAACTATAGACAGAGGCTCTCTTGACATCATTTCTTGCTCCATTTATATTCAATGTGCCTATTTTTAAATTGCACATGGTTAAAATGAAGTAAAAACAATACAATGATAACAACAAAAGGTTGAGAAAAAACAAAAAAACACACTTAGTCATCATCAGTGAGCTGGAGTTTGACCCTAGTAACCAATTTTCTTAGCCTGTGAATCTCTTGGTCTGAGAAACCTGGCTGTCCAGGCTCACTCGGCTTTCTTATATAGAACCGGATAGATTCTAAAAACAGTTCAAGGTCAGGGAAAAAATTTTCCACCTTTACCCTCAATCCTTTTGTATCCTGTAGGAACTTTTTAATGCTTGCTGCACTATAGGCATTTTCAATGCTCGTTTTACCACCCTCTTCTTCCTCTTCATCATCACTGTCAAACAGACTCTCCTGTCCCTGGGACTGAGAAAGTTCCCTGTCCTTTGAAGCTTTTTTTGCTTTGTTACTGCTCCTTCTAGTTTCAACCAGTTTCCTTTTTGAAGCAAGTTTTAACAGTTCATCATCAATCACACCATCATCATCATCCTCCTCAACTTCCTCCAACACTGCTGCCACCCTGGCTGTCGTTTCTACCACCAACCCTCCTATCTCCATCTCCCCACTATCTGTATTATCCATACACCGTGTGCCCTCCACCTGTGTGTTTGTCACCTGTGTGTCCATCACGTTGTGAGCTGCAACCCTTTCGACCCGCGTCTGTGGCTCCGGACAACGAGTGCTCGGCGCGACCTCCACCACAGGATCCGGCAGCACCGCAGGTCCGGCCCCCGGTTCAACCGGGCAGCCAGAGACCAACGCGGCATCGCCGGCAGTGGCCGACGTCCCACCGGCAGAAACGGCAGCGGCCAGCCCGGCAACGCCGTCGGAGGTCGGAGCCCCCGCCGGCAGGAGCCGGCCCGGCTCCCCCGGCGGAGACCGGAGCCCCGCCGGCGGAAGCCGGGGCCCCGCCAGCGGAAGCCGGCCCGGCTCCGCCGGCGGAAGCCCGCCGATCCCCAGCGTCTCGCCCCGGGCACTCCCGGATGAGATGTCCCTCCGTTCCGCATCGAAAACATTTCATATTTCCAGATGTAACGTGGACAGTGTAATCAAAGTTTTCGATTTTGAACTTCAGAGCTAGATTTAATTCCTCTGGACTTTTCATAATCATCAGCACCTGACGTCTGAAAGACACCACATGCTTCAGGTGAGGTGATCTACAGCTCATTGGTATCAGCTTAATGGGAGACAGGAGCTGACCGTGTCGGGCCAGCTCCTTCTCCAATACCTCGTTCCTTATGAACGGAGGGACATTAGAGATGGTGATCTTCCTGGCAGGGCTCACCAGGGAGAGAACGGGGATGAAGGTCCCTTGAACCACAACCCCGCTCTCTACCACCTGGTTCACCTTCTCAACGCTGTCCAGGAAGATCACCACCGCACTGTTCATTCGGGAGGCCGACCTCACGCTCGCGTACCCGACCAGCTCACCTACCGCCAGACTGCACTCCTCCACCGAGCAGCTGATCGTCGGAACCATCTTGATGGCATGCCGACGAGTCAGCTTCTCCAGGCCGGAGCCAACAGACACGCCGGCGTTTTGGGCCGGCATGCTCACCACCACACTCCCCACAGAAACCCCCCCAAAGCCCGTAAACCCCACAAACCCCAACCAAGTGAAAACTAATAAGATAAACTAGAAATAAACTGATAAATCAAGGAAAAAAACCCAAAACAAAACCATAAAATAAAGAGATTTGAAAAGAAACTCTCGCAACAAACACGCTCTCACACGCTCACACGTCCGCTCACTCAGAGAGAGAGAGAGAGAAGAGAGAGAGAGAGAGAGAGGAGACAGAGAGAGAGAGGGGCAGAGAGAGAGAGAGAGGAAGAGAGAGAGAGAGAGAGAGAGAGAGGAAGAGAGAGAGAGAGAGAGAGAGAGAGAGAGAGAGAGACAGAGAGAGAGAGAGAGAGAGAGAGAGAGAGAGAGAGAGGGAGGGAGACAGAGAGAGAGAGAGAGAGAGAGAGAGAGAGAGAGAGGGACAGAGAGGGAGGGAGAGAGAGAGAGAGAGAGGAGAGAGAGAGAGAGAGAGAGAGAGAGAGAGAGAGAGAGGGGCAGAGAGAGAGAGAGAGGAAGAGAGAGAGAGAGAGAGAGAGAGAGGGAGGGAGAGAGAGAGAGAGAGAGAGAGAGAGAGAGAGAGAGAGAGAGAGAGATAGAGAGAGAGAGAGAAATGGAGCTTTTCCGTTATACAGTTCTAGCACCACTCGTCTCATCCACAGACTGTATAAAAGAAACAGACGTAACATCCGTGACGTCACCCATTGGTTTGTGGACTGCTGCTCGGAAGCCAATAGTTTCTAATCTGGGCAGCGCCATCTTGAAAATTTCAGGTGCATGCTGGGAAAAATAAAAACACAGATTCTACTTATATGGGCATGAGGCGGAGTCATGGGCGGAGCGGGGAGGTTGCTATGGTTACGAGGGCTGGATCTGGAGGACATTGGGTCAATCAACCTGTCAATCAGGACGTAGCCACGCCCTAATGCATACCCTGCTTTATCATCACATATAAAATCAGGGAGGCCAAAATGTCCCAAATGAACATCATACTGCATTGAAGAAGGCTTTAAACTAGCGATTGAGACCATAAACACATTTTGAAAACGTTTACTGAGGTTAGAAATCAAGTGAGAAGTTGGTGAATTCTCCATTGACTTGTATAGAGACGGTCGCCCCCCTGGTGGCCTTTTGATAGAATGCAGTTTCCTTCTTTCCTTCTCTTCTTCCTTCCTTTTGTCTTTCCTTCCCTCCTTCCTTTCCCTCCTATCACTTTTCCCTTCTCCCCCTCCCTTCCTTCCTCCCTTCCTTCCTTCCTTCCTTCCATGTTTTTAATAGTCCGGCCCACATAAGATCAAATTTAACTGTATGTGGCCCTTTAATGAAAATGAGTTTGACTCCTCTGGTAAAACAGAAAAGCTCCAATCAGGAGAAAAGTTGCAAATTCAACCAAAATCTTTCCCTGAACTCAAATAAAAGGTTCCTGATGAGATCTCCTTCCTCTCTGCTTATTTACTGATGTATTCTGCATCACTTCATGTTTGATTAGTTTAATGCAGATTGTGTAATTACTCCATTATCAGGAAACTTCTGATTGTATTTAATAAACATTCACAACAAAATCTCTCACTAATGATTTTTATTTTTTAACATACAGTTAATTAGTTTTCCTCCTCAAATGATGAGCGAGGTAATAAATGTAATCACTGCATCCTGAGTTAACTGTTCAATATTAATAATTAGAAGATTAACTGAATGAAATTAAAAGCCTCAATCTTCATCTAAAGTGCATAAAAATAACCATAAAAATGATTAATGTTAATATTAATATGAATATAATTGCAATAATTGACCAGATATTTAATTGCAGCTCAGATATTTTGGAGGAAAGTACTTTTATTTAACTTTGTGAATATATTAATTAAGAATATTTAGTTTTAGATTTAGATTGAACAACTTTTAGCAGCATGACTTCATTAATGTCTCCTTCCTCCTGCTTTTATTTGCATTTTTCATTATTTTGAAGGAGGGAAGGAAAGACAAAAGGACATTTCCACTCCCCCTTCCTTCCCCCTTGCCTCCTTCCTTCCTTCCTTCCTTCCTTCCTTCCTTCCTTCCTTCCTTCCTTCCTTCCTTCCTTCCTTCCTTCCTTTCATCCTTCCTCCCTTCCTTCTTCAACTAAAGGCAGTGAAGGCAGCAGAGTATGATGTCATGATTAAAGTCCTTCCTTCCTTCCTTCCTTCCTTTTGTCTTTCCTTCCCTCCTTCCTTTCCTTCCTAATCCCTTTTCCTTCCTTGTCTTTTTTCCTTTCTTCCTTCCTTCCTTCCTTCCTTCCTTCCTTCCTTCCTCCCTCCCTCCCTCCCTCCCTTCCTTCCTTCTTTCCCTTCCTTCCTTCCTTTGTCTTTCCTTCCCTCCTTCCTTTCCTTCCTAATCGCCACCCCCCCCCCCCCCTTCAGTTAAAGATGAGCTACTCAATGCATTTAACACTGGATGAATGTATCTCTGCGGGACTGTTCAATGCATCATAATGTTTACAGACTAAACACAAGTAACTCTGATTCATTAGTGAATGAAAACTGCATTTGTGTTTAAACTAAAGGAAGTGAAGTATGATGTCATGATTAAAGTCCTTCCTTCCTTCCTTCTTTCCTTCCTTCCTTTTGTCTTTCCTTCCCTCATTCCTTTCCTTCCTAATCCATTTTCCTTCATTCCTTCCTTCTTTCCTCCCTCCTTCCTTTCCTTCCTAATCCCTTTTCTTTCCTTCCTTCCTTCCTTCCTTGTCTTCTTTTCCTTTCTTCCTTTCCTTCCTTCCTTCTTTCCTTCCTTCCTTCCTTGTCTTCTTTCCTTCCCTCATTCCTTTCCTTCCTAATCCATTTTCCTTCCTTCCTTCCTTCCTTCCTAATCCCTTTTCCTTCCTTCCTTCCTTCCTTCCTTCCTCCCTTCCTTCCTTCCTTCCTCCCTTCCTTCCTTCCTTCCTTTTGTCTTTCCTTCCCTCATTCCTTTCCTTCCTAATCCATTTTCCTTCCTTCCTTCCTTATTTCCTTCCTAATCCCTTTTCCTTCCTTCCTTCCTGTGATTAATTAGTGAATAAGTATTTGTGTTTAAACTAAAGTCAGTGAAGGCAGCAGCAGAGTATGATGTCATGATTAAAGTCTGTGTAGATGTGTCATGTGACCAGCCTCATTACATATGACTCTTAATACAGACACCTGTGATAATGATTTACTGTTTAAAGGACTGTTGGACTTAATGAGATCGATGTACACTGTCTACACACACATACACACACACACACACACACACACACACACACACACACACACACACACACACACACACACACACACACACCACACACACAGCTCCTTCCTGTATCTGTAGAACAGCTTGTGCTCCACCAATTATCCTGTTTTCCTGAATCTCACAGCAGAAAGATAAATTGTTGGACGTCAATATGTGTGTGTGTGTATGTGTGTGTGTGTGTGTGTGTGTGTGTGTGTGTGTGTGTGTGTGTGTGTGTGCGTGTGTGTGATAACAGATTGAAGTGAAAGGTAAAAGTTTCCAATATTTATCACAAACTTCACGACTACAAATGTCGAGACTTCCTGTTTCTAACTATAAGAAACAAATACAGCCTTCATGTTTGGTGCTCAGGTCAAGGAAGGAAGGAAGGAAGGAGGGAAGGAAGGAAGGAAGGAAAGGAGTAAGGAGGGAGGGAGGAAGGAAGGGAGTAAGGAAGGAAGGAAAGGAGTAAGGAGAGAAGAGACGTAGGAAGGAAGGAAGGAGGGAAGGAAGGAAGTAAAGGAGTAAGGAGGGAGGGAGGAAGGAAGGAAAGAAGAGAGTAAGGAGGGAGGGAGAAAGGAAGGAAGAAGAGAAGGAAGGGAGTAAGGAGGGAAGGGAGGTAGGAAGAAAGGAAGGAAGGAAGGAAGGAAGGAGGAAGGAATAATAATACATCTAATACATCTGGACTAGCGTGGGAGGAGCTAAACAACACCTGTGATGCATTTAGGTTTGTGTGTGTGTGTGTGTGTGTGTGTGTGTGTGTGTGTGTGTGTGTGTGTGTGTGTGTGTGTGTGTGTGTGTGTGTGTGTGTGTGTGAGTAAACTTCACAACAGATCACAAACTTCATGACTATAAACGGTGAGACTTCCTGTTTCTAACGAAGCCCACAGAAACAGATCCAACCTTCATGTTTGGTGCAGAATGAGTCACATCTGCACCTTAATACATCTGGACTAGTGTGTGTGTGTGTGTGTGTGTGTGTGTGTGTGTGTGTGTGTGTGTGTGTGTGTGTGTGTGTGTGTGTGTGTGGGGGGGGGGGGGGGGTTGGAGGGGGGGGGGGGGTTAAACAACACCTGTGACGCATTTAGCTTTTTATTTACCGCTCTGTGAATGTGAGAGAACATCGACTGAAACATTTCCAGCAGCTCCAGTCGAGTCTGGCATCACTCTCTGAAATGCTCAATAGAGTCACGACAGATAGATGTTCCTTCCTTCCTTCCTTCCTTCCTTCCTTCCTTCCTTCCTTCCTTCCTTCCTTCCTTCCTTCCTTCCTTCCTTCCTTCTATACTTCTTCTCCTTACTCCTTTCCTTCCTTCCTCCTTTCTTTCTCTCCTAAATTCCTTCCTCTTTTCGTCCTTACTCCTTTCTTTCCTTCCTTCCTTCCTTCTTTACTTACTTCCTTCCTTCCTTCCTTCCTTCCTTCCATCTGTCCTTCTTCCCTTCCTTCATTCTTTCCTTCGTTCAACCGTTCCTTCCTGTCTTATGGTCCTTCCTTCCTTCCTTACATCCATCTGTCCTTCTTCCTTTCCTTCAATCTTTCCTTCCTGTCTTATTTTCCTTCCTTCCTTCCTTCCTTACGTCCATCTGTCCTTCTTCTTTTCCTGCAATCTTTCCTTCCTGTCTTATTTTCCTTCCTTCCTTCCTTCCTTCCTTCCTTCCTGCTCTGTGTATGTGAGAGAACATCGACTGAAACATTTCCAGCAGCTCCAGTCGAGTCTGGCATCACTCTCCGATCTGTTTCTCTACTTAAAATAAATGCTCAATAAAAATATATAAATAAAAATATATAAATATAAATATATAAATATGAGCAGTCAGGGAAGTAAAGCAACACTTCAGGAAACTGTCAGGACCATAAAAATTAAAATGCAGCAGCTAATTACGACGTGGAAATTGTGATTAATCGTATTTTTCTATATTTAATCTCCTTATTAAAAGTTCTTTTCTCAGCCTTATATAACTGTACTGAAGGAAGGAAGGAAAGAAGTAAGGAAAGAAAGAAGTAAGGAGAGAGGGAAGGAAGGAAGGGAGTAAGGAGGGAGGAAGGAAGGAAGGAAGGAAGGAAAGAAAGGAGTAAGGAAGGAAGGAAGGAAGGAAGGAAGGAAAGAAAGGAGTAAGGAGGGAAGGAAGGAAGGCAGGAAAGAAAGGAGTAAGGAGGGAGGAAGGAAGGAAAGGAGTAAGAAGGGAGGAATGAAGGAAGGAAGGAAGGAAGGAAGGAAGGAAGGAAGGAAAGGAGTAAGGAGGGAGGGAGGAAGGGAGTAAGGAGAGAAGGGACGTAGGAAGGGAGTAAGAAGGGAGGGAGGAAGGAAGGAAATAAAGGAGTAAGGAGGGAGGGAGGAAGGAAGTAAGAAAGGGAGTAAGGAGGGAGGGAGGAAGGAAGTAAGAAAGGGAGTAAGGAGGGAGGGGGAAGGAAGTAAGGAGAGAAGGAAAGGAGTAAGGAGAGAAGGGAGGTCGGAAGGAAGGAAGGAAAGAAGGAGGGAAGGAAGTAAGTAAAGGAGTAAGGAGGGAGGGAGGAAGGGAGTAAGGAAGGAAGGGAGGAAGGAGGGAGGGAGGGAGGAAGGAAGGGACTAACGAATGAAGGAAGGGAATAAGGAAGGAAAAGAGTAAGGAGGGAGGGAGGAAGGGAGGAAGTTGTGATAGTTAACCTGAGTGGGCGGCTGCTGCTTGGCGGAGCGTAAACGGTCAGTTACCGTGAAAGTAGCCGTTTGAGGTGAAGGACATTTCCACTTCCTGTGACTCTGAATGTGTGAGACAGGAAGTGATGAGCAGCTGTGACTGTCCTCTACTCTGTCCTGTCTGCTCCAACACTTACTTACTTACTTACTTACTTACTTCTTTCCTTCCTTCCAGGCTTATATAACTGTACTGAAGGAAGGAAGGAAGGAAGGAAGGAAAGAAGTAAGGAGGGAGGGAAGGAAGGAAGGAAGGGAAAAAAAGAGTAAGGAGGGAGGAAGAAAGGAAAGAAGTAAGGAGAAAGGAAGGAAGGAAAGAAAGGAAAGGAGTAAGGACAGAAGGGACGTAGGAAGGAGGAAGGAAGGAAGGAAGGAATGAAGGAAGGAAGGAAGGAATAAAGGAAGGAAGGCAGGAAAGAAAGGAGTAAGGAGGGAGGGAGGAAGAAAGTAAGGAAGGGAGTAAGGAGGGAGGGAGGGAAGGAAGGAAGGAAGGGGAAAAAAGAGTAAGGAGGGAGGAAGAAAGGAAAGAAGTAAGGAGGGAGGAAGGAAGGAAAGAAAGGAAAGGAGTAAGGACAGAAGGGACGTAGGAAGGAGGAAGGAAGGAAGGAAGGAATGAAGGAAGGAAGGAAGGAATAAAGGAAGGAAGGCAGGAAAGAAAGGAGTAAGGAGGGAGGGAGGAAGAAAGTAAGGAAGGGAGTAAGGAGGGAGGGAGGAAGGAAGTAAGGAGAGAAGGAAAGGAGTAAGGAGAGAAGGGAGGTTGGAAGGAAGGAAGGAAAGAAGGAGGGAAGGAAGTAAGTAAAGGAGTAAGGAAGGAAGGGAGGAAGGAGGGAGGGAGGGAGGAAGGAAGGGACTAACGAATGAAGAAGGGAATAAGGAAGGAAAAGAGTAAGGAGGGAGGAGGGAGGAAAAGAAGGGAGGAAGGAAGGAAGGAAGGAAGGAAAGGAATTATTCAGCCTTATATAACTGTACTGGGTTTTTTTTTTAATGTGCTTTTCAAGCTTTTACACACTTTTCTCCCTCCCCCTCCCCCCCCGTCATCCCCCCCCCCTCACCCTCCATCACCTTATTAACGTGACTTAACGACGTCTGTGATTGATGAACACTTCCACAGTCAAACAGTTGTGATAGTTAACCTGAGGTGGGCGGCTGCTGCCTGGCGGAGCGTAAACGGTCAATTACCGTGAAGATAGCCGTTTGAGGTGAAGGACATTTCCACTTCCTGTGACTCTGAATGTGTGAGACAGGAAGTGATGAGACAGGAAGTGATGAGCAGCTGTGACTGTCCTCTACACCGTCCTGTCTGCTCCAACACTTTTTATTTTAATCATTTTTATTTTTTAACTGTGCATAATTTTACTTGCTTCCTCTTTTTTAATATTTTAATGGTTGTTTAAATGTTCGGATTATCTTATTTAATTAATACACACTGTCATTGTAGCCTATTAACCCTTTATAGGACACTCATTGAAAGGAAGGGAGGAAGGGAGGAAGGAAGGAAGGAAGGAAGGATGGAAGGAAGGAGGGAGGAAGGAAAGGAAGGAAGGACGGAGGAAAGAAGGAAGGAAGGAAGGTAGGGGGGAGGAAAGAAAGAGAGAAGGAGGGAGGGAGGAAGGGATGAAAGAAGGAAGGAAGGAAGAAGAAAGGGGGATGGAGGAAGGAAATAAGGAAGGGAGGAGAGAAGGAGGGAGGGAGGAAGAACAGATGGAAGTAAGGAAAGGAAGGAAGGACGGAGGAAGGAAAGAAGGAAGGGAGGAGAGAAGGAGGGAGGGAGGAATGACAGATGGAAGGAAGGAAAGGAAGGAAGGACGGAGGAAATAAGGAACAAGGGAGGGAGAAAGGAAAAGAGGAAGGGAAGAAAGAAGGCAGGGAGGAAGGAAAGGCAGGAAGGAAGGAAGGAAAGAAGGAAGGAAGGAAGGATATTTTGGGATATTTACAGAAGTTACCAAATATAATTATTTGCCCAATAAAGGGTTAAAAGGGTGCTAAAGGTTTTTATTATTATTATTATTAATTAAATATAATATTTAATCATCAGTCTAAATTAATGTCAGCATGCTCTTTTAAATATATTATACATAGTTTTGTCTAATTTGAAAGAAGAAAAACATATTCTTCCTTTGGGAAAATGACAGCAGCTGGAGGAGGCGTGGCTAAGTTTGATTGACAGCTGGAGGAGGCGTGGCTAAGTTTGATTGACAGCTGGAGGAGGCGTGTGGGTGTCTGTGTTTGATTGACAGCAGCTGGAGGAGGCGTGGCTAAGTTTGATTGACAGCAGCTGGAGGAGGCGTGTCTGTGTTTGATTGACAGCAGCTGGAGGAGGCGTGGCTAAGTTTGATTGACAGCTGGAGGAGGCGTGTAGGTGTCTGTGTTTGATTGACAGCAGCTGGAGGAGGCGTGGCTAGGTTTGATTGACAGCTGGAGGAGGCGTGTGGGTGTCTGTGTTTGATTGACAGCAGCTGGAGGAGGCGTGGCTAAGTTTGATTGACAGCAGCTGGAGGAGGCGTGGCTAAGTTTGATTGACAGCAGTTGGAGGTAAGTGTCTGTGTTTGATTGACAGCAGCTGGAGGAGGCGTGGCTAAGTTTGATTGACAGCAGCTGGAGGAGGCGTGGCTAAGTTTGATTGACAGCTGGAGGAGGCGTGTCGGTGTCTGTGTTTGATTGACAGCTGGAGGAGGCGTGTCGGTGTCTGTGTTTGATTGACAGCTGGAGGAGGCGTGTCGGTGTCTGTGTTTGATTGACAGCCATCTTATAAATCAATATAATTAACGATATTGATTATAACATGAACTTTTATATGCAGTATTCTTCCTATAAAAAATAATCTGTATGTATTCATCAGACAAAAGTAACTACATCAAATCTGTGAGCGCTATCTGATCATGATTCCCAACTTATAAAAACCCAAATTAAAATCATTATATTGGATCAAATTGAACGAGTGAAGTCGACGCCTTCACAAAAGCAGCTCCTCTGAGTCCAATCACGCTCTTAACGCCACTTTGGAATTGATCAGTCTGGATTTATTCATAGGGAGAGGAGCAGCGGTGGCGGTGGTGGTGGCGGTGGCGGTGTGTGCGTGGGACCGACAGGAGTGGGTCATCACCACCAAACATGGACGGGATCGTCGTAGTTATTGATCCGTCTCCAGAGGCCTCGCTGAAGCCGACCCGAGCCGAGCCAAAACCCCCCCCGGCTTCAAACGGCCAGCAGGCGTCTGAGGTCCAGCTGTCATCTAGTTTGCATACAGAGTGAAGGAGTACGGCGCATAATGATGACACGGGCGGGCGGGCGGGAATATATATACACACACACACACACACACACACACACACAGACGTACAGAGACAGAATGCTTTCGACCTCAATTATAATATGCAGATGGGACGACGCTGGGAGAGACGGAGACAGACGAGCACCGCGGCAGAACCGAGTGGGTGGAATTTATGTGCTGCTGCAGGAGAGGAAAAGTTTTTGGTCTTTAAAAAAAAAAAAAAATAGTAGAACAATAAAGTCTGACTCCCTGGATGTGACTAAACATGGCATTTACTTCCCTTTCTACTATATGCATGTTTAACCCTCCTGTCGGCCCCCCGGGTCAAATTGACCCAATCTCTCTTTTGACTGTTCCTTCCTTTCTTCCTTTCTTCCTTCTTTCTTTCCTTCCTTCCTTCCTCTTTCTTTAATTTTCCCTTCGTTCTTCCCCTCCTTCTATACTTCTTCTCCTTACTATTTTCCTTCCTTCCTTCCTCCCTCCTAACTCCTTTCCTTCCTCCTTCCTTCCTCCTTTCCTTCTCTCCTTACTTCCTTCCTCTTTTTCGTCCTCACTCCTTTCCTTCCTTCCTTCCTTCCTCCCTCCCTCCCTCCCTCCCTCCCTCCTGATTCCTTTCCTTCCCTCTTCCCGCCCTCCTTCCTTCCTTCTTTCCTTCTCTCCTTACGTCCTTCCTCTTTTCTTCCCGGGTCAAATTGACCCCATCTATCTTTTGACTGTTCCTTCCTTCCTTCCTTCCTTCCTTCCTTCCTTCCTTCCTTTTTCTTTA
>JAJDFG010001445.1:17500-25000 GCA_021039105.1 Scomber colias
GATGGAAGGAAGGAAGGAAGGAAGGAAGGAAGGAAGACAGGAAAGAAAGTGACCCTAACCCTAACCCCTCAGTGAGCTGGTTCTGGCCCACGGGCCTCATGTTTAACACCCCTGTTATAGAGACTAATTATGAGGATTAAAAACATATTTGTAGCATCACTTCCTGTCTGATAACAGTATATACATCCTAACACATGTAGTCTGCAGGTCAGTTTGTCAGATTATTGGTTGGTTTCCATCCTGATGCAGCTTTGACTTCAATGCATCTGAAGTAAAATGCAAATAGAGCAGTTTGAGTTTGAGTTCATCAGGATGCAGAGTGAGATGCAGGATCGTGTCAGACGGCCAACAAAAGACCCGTGAGAAACCAAAAGGCTCTTCACCTCCTCTCCAGTTCTAGTCACACTCAATAGTTAATTCATTACTGCAAAAAAATACAAAACAAGGAGCTGAAGACAAACCAAAGGAACAAAAAAATCGAGACAATTAACCAACTAATTACTTATTTCACCTCAGACTGCACCTTTAGGTCACATTGAAGTGGTTGATAACGATCTTTATGTGGACTTTGAAACTCAGAGACAATAAAACGAGCAGCTGAAAAGGAGAAAGGAAGAAAGGAAGAAAGGAAGAAAGGAAGGAGACGGCTGCAGGAAATAAAGGTGAAAAATAAAGTTGCAGCCAGAAGGATGAGACGAGATGAATAAAAACATGAATGAAAAGGGTTAAAGAGTACGTTTTGATTCTATTGTTATAAATTCTTCAGAAGCTGCTGATGAAGTACTCAGTAAAAATACCAAGATAGTGATATAAAAATACTCTATTACAAGTTAAAGTACTGCAGTATTATGAGTGATGTAGTATGCAGTATTACAGTAAAAGTACTGCAGTATTATGAGTGATGTAGTATGCAGTATTATAGTAAAAGTACTGCAGTATTATAGTGATGTAGTATGCAGTATTACAGTAAAAGTACTGCAGTATTATGGTGATGTAGTATGCAGTATTACAGTAAAAGTACTGCAGTATTATAGTGATGTAGTATGCAGTATTACAGTAAAAGTACTGCAGTATTATAGTGATGTAGTATGCAGTATTACAGTAAAAGTACTGCAGTATTATAGTGATGTAGTATGCAGTATTACAGTAAAAAGTACTGCAGTATTATAGTGATGTAGTATGCAGTATTACAGTAAAAGTACTGCAGTATTACAATCATGTTGTTTGTGTTTGAAATACAAGCAAATTAAACCAAAGTTCATCTTATCCAGAAACTCTGCTGATAAATGTCGACCTTTGACAGTCACATGATCCTCTGTAGAAACTGTCAGCAGCAGTACTGGAAGAAGTACTCTGATACTTTACTGCAGTAAAAGTACTAATACTGCAATGTATAAATACTCCATTACAAGAAAAAGTACTGCAGTATTATTATGTGAACTTTAATAAACTCTCATTGTAGTTTCACATTTTCTCCACAAGCTTTGAATGAGAAGAAATCACTTTGATCACTGTTGATAAAAATCATCTTTATTGATTATTGAAGCTTCAGATTGTCGACACATCCAATCAGTAAAGTGTGATCAATGATTTCATGTTCAGATTGACTTCATCCACACAGTCAGTTAGTGTAACCCAGAATGTCAGCTATGTACAAGAACATCATTAATGATTATTATCATGATCATTACAGTTTGATTGAACATTTCTTTATGAATTTACAAAGTGATGAGAACAAAATATATGTGATGAAGGAAGTTCTGCTGTTTTCTCTGTTTAAGAAACAACAGACACAAATACATCAATACAAACATGAAACTAACATTTAGAACAAAGAGAAGTTCACATGTTCATCTGAAGAAATGTCAGTGAAGGTTAAAAACATGGTGATGAGCAGTGAGAGCCTCCATGGATAAAAACACACAGGAAAAAGTCACATTTAAAGAAGGACTGAATATATCAACGACACATACATAAAGTAAGATAAAGTGTTGAATATCCCTATTAGCTGATCTCTGAGCAGCTCAGAAACATGGAGACGAAAACATGAAGAATTACAACATCTGACACATGAAGTCTGAAATGACTTCTGTCTATTTCAATTTACACAACTCAGCTGTGGCTCCTGGACCTAAGAAAGAATAAACACTAAGTCCAGCATAGAGAGGCTGAGTGAATTTGGTCTGGACTCTGTGGATGAGAGTCATGGTTTTAGAGACGCTGTAGAAGGACAGAATACCTGCTCTGTGATCCAGGTACACTCCGACTCTGGAGGAACGAGGACCTGATACATGAGCAAAGATGCTGTTGAACCAAAAGTCATAACCGTTACTGGAACAAAATAAAGACCAAGATTTGTCATTATATCCAAATTGAGATTCAAGTACTGTTCTGCTGATATTCTTGTATGCGACTGCTACTGAAACTCCTCCTATCCATCCTCCTCTCCACTCCACCTCCCAGTAACAACGTCCAGTCAGACTCTCTCTATTCAGGACCTGATAATAATCAGCGAATCTGTCTGTGTGACTAGAATAAGACTGTTGTTGTTTCGTATATGTTACTTTTCTGTTCCCCTCAGATAATAGCACATATGTGTTTGCTGTGTTTGGATCCAGAGTGATTTCACGTGAATATCTTAAGAACTCATCTCTGGTCTTGGGCTCTGGCAGTAAAACGTCCACTTTAGTCAATGCCTGTGAGATGTTTGTCCATTCCTCCTTCAGGATGTCCTGTAGTTTATCTCTGAGCTCTGACACAGCTGCTGTCACATCCTCAAAGTATCTGAGAGGACGGATATTGATGCTGGATGAGTCTGTAGGTTCACTGAGTTGTGACACTGAGGGGTAGTTGTGTAGAAACTGGTTGTGATCCTCTGTGTGTGAGAGTTGCTTCAGTTCAGCGTCTTTCCTCTTCAGCTCAGTGATCTCCTGCTGCAGCTTCTCCTGAAGCTCTTTGACTCCACTCACTTCAGTTTCCTGCTGGGATCTGATCTGCTGCTTCACATCAGAGCTTCTTTTCTGGAGGAGACGGATCAGCTGAGTGAAGATCTTCTCACTGTCCTCCACTGCTTTATCAGCAGAGTGATCGATGGCCTCCACCTCCTGTTGAAGCAGCTTCACATCTTTCTCTCTGTCCTGGATTCTCTGCTGGATGTTTAGTCGACTCACCTCGAGCTCTCTCTGCCTCTCAGTCCTTTCTGCTGGGACTGTGTCTTGGAGTCCAGTCTTCTCGTTCTGCGCCATTTCAGCTCTCAGAGGCAACGACTGTCTGAGCTTCACTTGCTGCTGAGTTTTATATGTTTGAGTTCTGATCTGATAAGGGAAACAGGTTTTGAACTTTGATCTGAACATGTGATTCAGTCATAAATGCAGCCTGATAGCTCTGTGCTGAGTCACATGTTGGTTACAACCATCTATAAACTGTAAATCTAAAGGAAGAGAACAATGAAATCTGATCCCAGAGTGGAGCTTGTTGTGTTTAAAGAACAGGGACGGTTATCAGGACGAGGAGCCGCACTGTGGATTCAAACTGTGTTTCCTCATTTACAGTAAAGTCTGCATTTTCATCTGAAGAAATGTCAGTGAAGGTTAAAAACATGGTGATGAGCAGTGAGAGCCTCCATGGATAAAAACACACAGGAAAAAGTCACATTTAAAGAAAAACTGAATATATCAAACAACACATACATAAAATTTAATAAAGTGTTGAATATCCCTATTAGCTGATCTCTGAGCGGCTCAGAAACATGGAGACAAAAACATGAAGAATTACAACATCTGACACATGAAGTCTGAAATGACTTCTGTCTATTTCAATTTGCACAACTCAGCTGTGGATACAGGATAAACATAAAGTCCAGCATAGAGAGGCTGAGTGAATGTGGTCTGGACTCTGTGGAGGAGAGTCATGGTTTCAGAGACGTCGTAGAAGGACAGAATACCTGCTCTGTGATCCAGGTACACTCCGACTATGTAGGAACGAGGACCTGAGACGGGAGTATGAATGCTATTGAAGTGAAATTCATACTTGTTAAATAAACAATATAAAGACCAAGATTTGTCATTTAATCCAAATCGAGATTCACTTCCTGCTCTGCGCATATTCTTGTATGCGACAGATACATCAACTCCTGAAAAGGCTCCAAATAATGCTCCCCCTCCCCACTCCACCTCCCAGTAACAACGTCCAGTCAGACTCTCTCTACTCAGGACCTGAAAACAATCAGTGAATCTGTCTGTGTGATTAGAATAAGACTGTGGATTCGTCCATTTCACTTTTCTGTTCTCATCAGATAATAACAGATATCTGTTTACTGTGTTTGGATCCAGAGTGATTTCACATGAATATCTTAAGAACTCAGCTCTGTTCTTGGGCTCTGGTTGTGGCAGTAAAACGTCCACTACAGTCACTGCCTGTGAGATGTTTGTCCATTTGTCCCTCAGGATGTCCTGTAGTTTATCTCTGAGCTCTGACACAGCTGCTGTCACATCCTCAAAGTATCTGAGAGGACGGATATTGATGCTGGATGAGTCTGTAGGTTCACTGAGTTGTGACACTGAGGGGTAGTTGTGTAGAAACTGGTTGTGATCCTCTGTGTGTGAGAGCTGCTTCAGTTCAGCGTCTTTCCTCTTCAGCTCAGTGATCTCCTGCTGCAGCTTCTCCTGTAGCTCTTTGACTCCACTCACTTCAGTTTCCTGCTGGGATCTGATCTGCTGCTTCACATCAGAGCTTCTTTTCTGGAGGAGATGGATCAGCTCAGTGAAGATCTTCTCACTGTCCTCCACTGCTTTATCAGCAGAGCGACTGACGGCCTCCACCTCCTGTTGAAGCAGCTTCACATCTTCTCTCTGTCCTGGATTCTCTGCTGGATGTTTAGTCGACTCACCTCGAGCTCTCTCTGCCTCTCAGTCCTTTCTGCTGCAGCTGAGACTGTGTAGTGGCCTTTATGATCTTCCATAGTGCACAGATAACAGATACACTTCTTATCTGTACGGCAGAATATCTTCATCACCTCATCATGACGAGAGCAGATGTTCTCCTGGAGCTTCTCCGAGGGCTCCACCAGCTTGTGTTTCTTTAATTTGGTTGATTCAAAGTGAGGCTGGAGGTGATTCTCACAGTAAGAGATCAGACATGTCAGACAGGACTTGAAGGCTTTCAGCTTCCTCCCAGTACAGACATCACAGGCCACATCTTCAGGTCCAGCATAGCAGAGATCAGCAGGAGCAGCTTGGACTCCAGTCTTCTTCAGCTGCTCCACTAAAGCTGCTAACATGGTGTTTTTCTTCAGGACAGGCCTCGGTGTGAAGGCCTCTCTGCACTGAGGGCAGCTGTAGATCTTCCTCTGATCCTCTCGCATCCCAGCATCCTTTAATACAGTTCATACAGTAGCTGTGTCCACAGGGAAGACCCACCGGATCCTTCAGTAGATCCAGACAGATCGAACAGCTGATTGAGTCTCGGTCCGGCTGATCTCTCTGCGCCATTTCAGCTCTCAGAGGCAACGACTGTCTGAGCTTCACCTCCTGATGAGTTTAATAAGTTTGAGTTCTGATCTGATAAGGAAGACAGGTTTGAACTTTGATCTGATCATGTGATTCAGTCATATATGCAGCCTGACAGCTCCGTGCTGAGTCACATGTTGGTTACACCCATCTATAAACTGTAAATCTAAAGGAAGAGAACAATGAACTCTGATCCCAGGAGTGAGCTTGTTGTGTTTAAAGAACAGGGACGGTTATCAGGACGAGGAGCCGCACTGTGGATTCAACTGTGTTTCCTCATTTACAGTAAAGTCTCAGATAAAAGCTGCTCAACATTTAACTTTACTGCAACACATTTATATTTGAATCATGTTGTTTGTGTTTGAAATACAAGCAAATAAAACCAAGTTCATCTTATCCAGAAACTCTGCTGATAAATGTTCGACCTTTGACAGTCACATGATCCTCTGTAGAAACTGTCAGCAGCAGTACTGGAAGAAGTACTCTGATACTTTACTGCAGTAAGAGTACTAATACTGCAATGTACAAATACTACATTACAAGAAAAAGTACTGCATGAAAAATCCTCCTACAGTAAAAGTACTGCAGTATTATAGTGATGTAGTATGCAGTATTACAGTAAAAGTAGTGCAGTATTATAGTGATGTAGTATGCAGTATAAAGTAAAAGTACTTGCAGTATTATAGTGATGTAGTATGCAGTATTACAGTAAAAGTACTGCAGTATTATGAGTGATGTAGTATGCAGTATTACAGTAAAAGTAGTGCAGTATTATAGTAATGTAGTATGCAGTATTACAGTAAAGTTCTGCAGTATTATAGTGATGTAGTATGCAGTATTACAGTAAAAGTACTGCAGTATTATAGTGATGTAGTATGCAGTATTACAGTAAAAGTACTGCAGTATTATGAGTAGTAGTGTTGTATTTTGGAAGCTGACAGATTGAACTCTTTCACATACTTCGGTGTTTGTCAGACACAAAGTGGGATGAAGTGTTTCAGTGTTCAGAGAGTCGTAATAAAACACTGAATCAAAGCACAGAAGCAATGATTGAGTTTGTGTCAGGAGCTGAGACGGATGAAAGCAGGAAAACACTAAAGTACACTAAAAACCTCCCGAAAAATAACACCGTTTAAAGAAGGAGAGAATAAAAGTGGAAATCCAATAAAAGCTGTATTTATTTATTTATCTAGTATATATGTGAAGAAACTCCCATAGGACTGCTGCCACTCTCACTTCTATTAAATCTACGCTGAAGACTTTTCTGTTTGTCGCTGCTGTTTATTAAATCAAATTGAAGGTTTTTCATTCGTATCTCTCACTGCGCTTCAACTCTTAATCTCCTATTTATTCTGTTTCAGCTCATGTTGATGTTTTAGCTCTTAATTGTATTTAAATGCGTCTCGTTTTTTGTTGATTTTCCATCATAAAGCTTTTAAGTAAATGTTTTATGTAAAGCACTTCGAGTCGATTTGAAGTAGAAAAAACCTGTTACACGAATAAATTGCCCACACACACACACACACACACAGACACACACACACACACACACAGACAGACAGACACAGACACACATACACGTTATACTACCTCGTGGGGACCCCTGACTGGGGTGATGTACCGTGGGGTCCAGCTTTTCTAAAGGGTCTAGAGACATAGTTTTAACTCCTAAATTCATCATAATTCTGTTTGAACAAAAAAATGACTTGAAATATCAATAACCCTCACATAAATTTGAAACCTGAATTTTTCCCCCCTCGTTGGGACGCATAATGCTAACGTCTATTAGCCACTGTACAATTCATATTCAGTATTTGAACAAATGTTGGATTGACACCCTAACCCTAACCATTAACACTGCATCTAATAATCCAGTTAGCTAGGGGGCTATTCGCTAAGCTAATATGCTAATACGAAGCTAACATGCTAATATACACACTTACACACTGTCAGGAAAAGGTCCCCACCAGGGAAATACATGAACTGCAGTACC
>JAJDFG010001445.1:30000-35556 GCA_021039105.1 Scomber colias
GAGAAGCATGGAGAGTGATGGAGAGTGATGGAGGAACAGTAACAGACATGAAGACTGAAAGAGAGAAAAGGATGAAATAAATAAAAAAAAACATAGAAATGAGACAAATTGTCCAAAAGAGGAGAAAAAGTCAAGGTTGTAAAACTCAGACCAGATAATTCAGACTTATATTATTCTGCTCTCTACTTATTTAACTCATGCATCTCCTCCAGAGCACTTATAGGTTCACATTTAAGACCATTCACAATGCAACAGCCCCCCCCCCCCCCCCCCCCCCCGCAAAATCAGCCCCCCAGATCATTCAGAGCCTGTTTTTCTATCTCCTAATGCTACAAAGTGCTACAGAAAAAAAGCAGCTGCAGAATAAGAAACCAAGAAAACTGACTTTGAGTTTCTCATAAATTTGTGAGTTTACTTCTCTTTGTCAAAGAATATCAGAGTTTTTTTTACATCCAACACTGTCCACAGACCTCTTTTATCTTCTCTACTGCTGTTAAAATGCTTAAATGACTTTCAAAATAAAATGCAACATCTTAATGTAATGTAATGAAATAAACCTTCAGACCCATTTTCCACATTTTTAACTTCCCAGCCGCCGTGCACCGTGACTCCCCTGAGCAGATAATAAGTTCTGCTGACAAACCCTTTTACCTGCACCTGAAGCATGTCTCTCTCTCTCTCTCACACACACACACACACACACGCGCGCACACACACACACGCGCGACCAATAAAAAAAAAAAGCGCCGCGTATTGATTTGATTGCGCCGCCGCGAGGAGACTCAAGGTGAGACTATACGAGCTTAATTAGTTTAACGGCATGCGGCAGAGCGGCAGAGGAGCGCGGAGGAGCGGCAGAGGAGCGGCAGAGCAGCAGCAGCATGTTCACAGTTATTATGACGTAGTTCACACGTGCGTTTTACATGTTTTACACGCTGCAGACAGACGCAGAGGACACGCAGCACAGATTAAAATCAGTCAAGTGAGAGCAAAACGGCTAATTGAAAACGAAAGGGAGGAATGTGTAAAGGAGGTGGAGAGAGGAATAAATGAAGCTGGAGGAGGAAGAAGAGGAAGAGGAGGAGGAAGAGGAAGAGGAAGCGCTCCCAGTGGTCGGGAAGCTTTGACAGGTGTTGTGATTACAGAGGAGGTGAAGTTTCAGGGGAAATCAGAGAATATGTGAAGTGTGAGAAGTTTAGGTTTGAAATCAGGTGAAGTTAAATAGACTGTCTGAGGAAGGAGGAAGGGAGAGGGAGGAAAGGAAGGAAGAAGGAAGGAAAGGAGGGAGGGAGGAAGGGAGGAGGGAGGAAAGGAGGGAGGGATGATGGGAGGAAAGGAAAGACGGAAGGGAGGAAGCAGGAAGGAAAGGAGGGAAGAAGGAAGGAAAGGAAGGAAAGAAAGGAAGGAAGGAGGAAGGAAAGACAGACGGAAGGAAGGAAGGAGAGAAGGCAAGAAAGAGAGAAGGAGGGAGGGAGGATAGAAGGCAGGCAGGATGGGAGGAAATGAAAGAAGGAAGGGAGGAAGAAGGAAGGGAAGAAGGAAGAAGGAAGGAAAGGAGGAAGGAAGGAAGGGAAGGAAAGGACAGATGGAAGGGAGGAGGGAGGGAGGAAGGAAGGAGAGAAGAAAAGAAAGAGAGAAGGAGGGAGGGAGGATAGGGAGGAAATGAAAGAAGGAAGGAAGGAAGAAGGAAGGAAAGGAGGGAAGAAGGAAGAAGGAAGGAAGGAGGGAGGAAAAAAGGAATAAGGGAGGGAGGAGAAAGGAAGGAAGGAGAGAAGGAGGGAAGAAGAAGGAAGGAATGAATGAAACTGCTTTTACTGCTGATTTCAGCTCAGTCGCTCTGTGATCCTGAACTCATCACAAGCTGTCCACTATTCGTTTAGTAAAAGGAGGACACTGTGTGTGTGTGTGTGTGTGTGTGTATCTGTAGTGTGTGTGTGTGTGTGTGTGTGTATCTGTAGTGTGTGTAGTGTGTGTGTGTGTGTGTGTGTAGCATTAAAGCAAGCAGGAAGCTGTCTGTCCCGCTGTGAGCAGAGATCAGCTGGTCTCTTGTATGTATGGAAGCTCAGCGGCCTCATATGGTTTTCCAGGAAGTAGAAGTTTTACTCAGAAGTGTTTAACCAAGCAGATTAACACACACACACACACACACACACACACACACACACACACACACACACACAACACACACACACACACACACACACACACACACACACAGGAAAACTACTAAATACTAAATACACTCTTTACTATTTATTAACCCTTTAAGTACTGTTCATTTTTACATTTAAGAGCTCTAAAAACACTTTTCCTATTGTGTATGTGAAATACATTGCAGGGTTTAATTTGTGTATATAATATATATAAATATATATATTAGGGCTGTCAAACGATAATTTTTTTATCGAGATTAATCGCAGAGTTTCCATAGTTAATCGTGATTAATGGCGTTTTGAATTGCATGTTTAAAATCCTGTTATTTTCCATTGAAGGCAGTTTTAAGCCCATAATGTAAAGCATTTCTTACCAGAGTGTCTTAACTGGGAATCAATCACGGCTCTGCTGCGACTCCCACACTCCAAAATGGTCCTTTGGTGGAGCTGAGGCTCGCTTGGCTGCACCTGGGTGTTTAGCGTGGAGGTGCTAACTCAAACTCCACGTACTCCGGTGGTAGTTAAACTCCGTTTGACACAGGTTGCATTTTACTTTTGACTCGTCAACTGAAGCGTCTGGAAGTGTTTTAAAGTTAAACAAGCCGTTCAAAAGTCCAGTAGCTCTCTTACTTTCCATCAGCGCGGTAGGTTTACTGCAGGAGGCCACTTCAAAGCATAGCGCTACAGCTAGAGGAGCCGTCTACGGGGAGTAGAAGGGACAAAAAGGCTTGACACATTAAAATGAGATTAAAAAACATTAACGTGTTATGGATTGCACTTAATCTAATCGCGATTAACACGTTAACACTGACAGCCCTAGTTTATATATATATTTATATGCAAATGTAACCTGTATTTATTGAAATATCTCCCCCCCCACACACACACACACACTACAAGCAGTCAATTGCCTCCATGTTTGAGATTATAAAAAAAGTGTTTTAATGTCAGAGAGAGACAGTTAGAGAGAGAGAGAGAGAGAGACAGAGAGAGAGAGAGAGAGAGACAGAGAGAGAGAGAGAGAGAGAGACAGTTAGAGAGAGAGAGACAGTTAGAGAGAGAAAGAGTGTGAGAGAGAGAGAGACAGAGAGAGAGAGAGAGACAGAGAGAGAGAGATGACAGGAGGAAGTTTATAAGAGGAGCCAGTGTGTGACTGTGTGTGACTGTGTGTGAGTGTGTGTGGTTCCAGTGAGGAGCCAGATGGCTGATGGGTAAACAGAAGCAATGATTAGAGTCCTGCTATCATCACTAATGACACAACACGCTGTCAGTGAGAGGCTGCCTCTGTTAACCAGAGATCCACTGAGTCCACAGGAAACAATACACAGAGAAAGAAAGAAACGTTAGAAAGAAAGAAAGAAGTAAAAAGTTTTAGGAAGAAAAAAATGAAACTTAAAGAGACACATTTCTCTTCTTCTGCAGTTAAACTTTATATTTTGGGTGCATTAGTGAGCTCACACTGAGAAGTATAGATCACTATGAGTACTAACAGAGATAGAAGAAAAGATAGAAGAGGATGTAGAAAGAGAAAAGAAAAGAAAAGACTTGTTGCTTTAATTCTGATTCTTATTCCAGCAGATATCTCCTACTTCCATCTCCTCCGTTCCTCTCTGACACCAACCTGGAAACATTACTGTAACTCTCTGCTCTTTGGTCTTCCTCTGAAACCTCTTCATAAACTCCAGCTGCTCCAGAATGCAGCCGCTCTTTCCTTCCTTCCTTCCTTGTTTTCCTGCCTTCCTTCCTTCCTTTTTTTATATTATATTATATTATATTTATTTTATTACTTCCAGGTCAAACAAAGGTCAAACTCCTCCAACGATGTGAAGATAACCGGCTGCATTTCCTCTTCTAGCTCACAACTGTTTTTCAGCTTCCTCTTCTTCTTCTCCTCCATTATCATCATCATCATCTCCTCCATCATCATCATCATCATCTCCTTCTTCTTCTCCTTCTCCTTCTTCTCTCCTCCTCCTCCAGAGCATCTAAAGCTCAGTCTAACAGTCTCCAGGAGTGAAGATGCTCTCAGCTGTCGGAGCGACGCAGCCGATGCTAAGCTGCACTAGTTTCATGCAACGCTGCTTTTAATAGCCTGCTGCTGCTCCAACCAGCTGCCCATCAGGACTAATACTAGTTCAACTTTATAACAAGAGAGAAGAGAAGAGAGAAAGAAAGAGGGATTAAGAGAGATAAAGAGGAGAGAGAGAGAGAGGAGAGAGAGAGAGAGAGAGAGAGAGAGAGAGAGCGAGAGAGAGAGAGGAGAGAGAGAGAGAGAGAGAGAGAGAGAGAGCTTGCTGGGTGAACAGCTGATTTAAATAATTCAGTTGGATGCAGATTTTAGTGTAAAGTATAGAAATAAAGAGTTGGAGGGAAGAAAGAAGAAGGAAGAGATGGAGGGAAGAGGGAAGAGATGGAGGGATTGATGGATGTAGGAGAAGGGATGCAGAAGAAATCAGCAGTGTTGCTTTAAATTCAACAAGTTTAACATTCCTGTTGTCCTCGAGTCAAGGATGGAGAAGGAAGGAAGGAAGGAAGGAAGGAAAGAAGGAAGGAAGGGAGGAAGAAGGAAGAGAGAAGGGGAAGAGGAGGAGGAAGGAAGTAAGGAAGAATGAAGGAAAGGAAGGGAGGAAGGAAGGGAGGAAAGGAAAGGACAGAGGAAGGGAGGAAGGAGAGGAAGGAAGGACGGAGGAAGGAAGGAGAGAAAGGAGGGGGGAAGGAAGGAAGGGAGGAAGAGAGGAAGGAAGGAAAGCTAAAGATTGTATGTATGCATCAAAACTCTCTGCTTCTGTCGCACACACACACACACCACACACACACACACACACACACACACACACACTTCCTTTCTTCCTTCCTTCCTTCCTTCCTTTCCTTCCTTCACTCGAGGACAACAGGACATTCTCTCCAGCTGGATCTTTTTTCTATCAGTTTATATTCTTTATATTTTAGCTTTAAAGGATTACACAGTTTATTTTGGCTCATGAAACTCTTCAAAAACAACTTATAAACGGCCTTAAAGTTCAAATATTGGCGATAGCAGCAACAGAAACAGGTTTTTAGGCTGTTAACAGACACGATATCACTAAATGTGTGTTCACATGTGGAGGCTTGTTCAGTTTTCAGAAGTTGGATTATAAAAAAGGCCTGAAGTCAAGAGGAGAGAAAAGAGAGAATTAAAAAACCATCTTCCAATCCAGAGGCTGAAGAACTAGTTTTACAAACCTGCTACACTCCAGGGTCTTTAAAAAATAATATATATATTATATATATAATCTAAGTTTGACACAAATGAAAAGAAAGCCAAGGTCAGAGAGAGAGAGAGAGAGAGAGAGAGAGAGAGAGACAGAGAGAGAGAGAGAGAGAGAGAGAGAGGTGGGGGGAAGGAGAGAGAGCGAGGAGAGAG
>JAJDFG010001446.1:0-35551 GCA_021039105.1 Scomber colias
TTATATATTATGATACCTGCTCTGTTAGCATGATTTACATATATCCAGTGTTAGCTTGGGTCCTAAGTAGCAGGGCTTGTTTCCAGTGCTTCTTTATCTGGAAGGGCCTGGCTCCAAATGGAAAAGATGGCGCCGACCATAAGCTGCAACTCTGGGCTTCAAAAGGGAGGGAGGGAGGGAAGAAGGAAGGAAAGGAGTAAGGAGGGAGGAAGGAAAGAAAGGAGTAAGGAGGGAGGGATGAAGGGTAGAAGGAAGGAAAAGAGTAAGGAGGGAGGAAGGAATGGAGTATGGAGGGAGGAAGGAAGGAAAGGAGTAGGGAGCGAGGAATGAAGGAAAGGAATAAGGAGCGAGGAATGAAGGAAAGGAATAAGGAGCGAGGAATGAAGGAAAGGAATAAGGAGCGAGGAATGAAGGAAAGGAATAAGGAGGGAGGAATGAAGGAAAGGAATAAGGAGCGAGGAATGAAGGAAAGGAATAAGGAGAGAGGAAGGAAGGAAAGGAGTAAGGAGGGAGGAAGGAATGGAGTAAGGAGGGAGGAAGGAATGGAGTAAGGAGGGAGGGAGGGAGGGAGGGAGGAAGGAAAGGAATAAGGAGCGAGGAATGAAGGAAAGGAATAAGGAGCGATGAATGAAGGAAAGGAATAAGGAGCGAGGAAGGAAGGAAGGAAGGAAAGACGGAAGGAAAGAAAGAGAGGGGGAAGGAAGGAAGGAAAAGAGGGAGGAAGGAAGGAGGGAAGGAAGGAAAAGAAGAAGGAAGGAAGGAAGTAATAAACGTCGTCTTACAGGCCTTTTCCAGTTTTTACAGATATTACAAAGTAAACTTGGGGGAAAACTCTCCTAAAATAGAAATATAATATAATATAATATATAATATAATATAATATAATATAATACGTTATGACATCAATCCCTTCCTATTATAGCTGCAGAAACCAATCAGAGAAGAGCAGATTTGCTAATGACAGAAGGATTTGGAAGCTTTTAGCAGAATTGCGTGGGCACTAAAAGGTCAGGAAGAGCAGGAAGAGCTTCAGTTTGCTCCAGTGGTCTTCACCGACCGAAACCACATCAGGACCAAAACCGGGCAGAGGAAGTCATTCACCCAAAACCTGCACGTCTTTCTACGGTTGTCATGGTGACGATAAATATATAATGCTTACCGGAAAAATGTTTAAATTGGACCCTCCTGTTGTCCTCATGTCAAGGAAGGAAGGAAGGAAGGAAGGAAGGATGGAGGGGATGGAGGAAGGGAGAGATGGAAGGAAGGAAGGGAAGGAGTAAGGAGGGAGGGAAGGAAGGAGAGAAGGAAGGAAGGAAGGAAGGAAAGAAAGGAAAGGAGTAAGGAGGGAGGGGAGGGGGAAAGAAGGAAGGAAGGAAAGGAGTAAGGAGGAAGGGAGGGGGGAAGGAAGGAAGGAAAGGAGTAAGGAGGAAGGGAGGGAGGAAGGAAGGAAGGAAAGGAGTAAGGAGGAAGGGGAGGGGGAAGGAAGGAAGGAAAGGAGTAAGGAGGGAGGGGGAAGGAAAGGAGTAAGGAGGTAGGGAGGGGGGAAGGAAGGAGGGAGGGAAGGAGTAAGGAGGGAGGGGGAAGGAAGGAGGGAGGGAAGGAAGGAGGAAGGAAGGAAAGGAGGGAGGGGGGGAAGGAAGGAAGGAAGGAAAGGAGTAAGGAGGGAGGGGGAAGGAAAGGAGTAAGGAGGTAGGAAGGAGGGAGGGAAGGAAGGAGGAAGGAAGGAAAGGAGGGAGGGGGGAAGGAAGGAAGGAAGGAAAGGAGTAAGGAGGGAGGGGGGAAGGAAGGAGTAGGGAAGGAGGGAGATGGGAAGGAAGGAAGGAAAGGAGTAAGGAGGGAGGGAGGGGGGAAGGAAGGAAGGAAGGAAAGGGGTAAGGAGGGAGGGGGAAGGAAGGAAGGAAAGGAGTAAGGAGGGAGGGAGGGGGGAAGGAAGGAAGGAAGGAAAGGGGTAAGGAGGGAGGGGGGAAGGAAGGAAAGAAAGGAGTAAGGAGGGAGGAAGGAAGGATTTGGAAGCTTTTAGCAGAATTGCGTGGGCACTAAAAGGTCAGGAAGAGCAGGAAGAGCTTCAGTTTGCTCCAGTGGTCTTCACCGACCCGAAACCACATCAGGACCAAACCGGCAGAGGAAGTCATTCACCCAAAACCTGCACGTCTGTCTACGGTTGTCATGGTGACGATAAATACATAACGCTTAAATTCGACCCTCGCATGTTAACAACACACAACTGATGGATTTAAACCCTCCTGTTGTCCTCAGGTCAAGGAAGGAAGGAAGGAAGGAAGGAAGGAAGGAAGGAAGGAAGGGAAGGAAGGAAGGAAGGAAGGGAGGGAAGGATGGAAGGAGTAAGGAGGGTGGGGGAGGGGGGAAGGGAGAGAAAGAAGGAAGGAAGGAAGGAGAGAAGGAAGGAAGAAAGGAAGGAAGGAAGGAGAGAAGGAAGGAAAGAAAGGAGAGAAGGAAGGAAAGAAAGGAGTAAGGAGGGAGGGAGGGAGGGAGGAAGGAAGGAAAGGACTAAGGAGGGGAGGGAGGGAGGGAGGGAGGGGGGAAGGAAGGAGTAGGGAAGCAGGGAGGTGGGAAGGAAGGAAAGGAGTAAGGAGGGAGGGAGGAACGAGAGAAGCAAGGAAGGATGGAAGGAAGTGAGGAAAGGAGTAAGGAGGGAGGGAGGAAGGAAAGGAGTAAGGAGGGAGGAAGGAAGGAAGGAAGGAAGAAAAGAGAAGGAAGGAAGGAGGGAGGCATAAAGGAAAAGAGGTAGGGAGGAAGGAAAGAAGGACAGATGAAAGAAGTGAGGAAGGAAGGAAGGAGAGAAGGAAGGGACGAAGGAGGGAGGAAGGACAGATGGAAGGAAGGGAGGGAGGAAAGTAAGGGAGGAAGGAAGGACGGAGGAAGGAAGGAAGGACCGAAGGAAGGGAGGAAGGAAAGAAGGAAGGGGGGAGGCAGAAAGGAAAAGAGGTAGGGAGGAAGGACAGATGACAGATGATTTCTTCCTCCCTTCCTTCCTTCCTTCCTCCCTCCCTCCTTTCTTTCCTTCTTCCTCCCTTCCTTCTGTGTATCATCCCATCATGGTTTATATTAGTGAGATCGTCCCTGGAGCTAAATCTCTCAAATTCTTCTATATTTTAAAAAAGCCTCCTCATCCTCATCCTGAGACTCTCCAGCTCTCCACATCTTTCTGCTCACTGACATTTTCCTCAAGAGCAGATTTATTGGCGCACATAATTAATACTGCTGGCGTCACAGGCTGCAGCTCCTCTACCTGCTCGTCCCATAAACACTGTCAGAGATGTGACGGATGGGACGCGAGGACGTGACACCGAGGCCCAACACAAAAACATCTGCACCGTAAATCTCTGAAACGCTGATAGAGGCCCGCTGGCCGAGAGCTCCGAGCTCCGAGTCACATGACCTGATCTCCATCGATGAATGAGGCGTATATGAGAGCCGGGGGGAGAAAAGGAGGAAAGAAAGGAGGGAGGGAGGGAGGGAGGGAGGGAGGGACATGACCTGATCAACATCGATGAATGAGGCGGGGGGGGGGACTGTAACGCATAAAAGGAGGAAGGGAGGAAGGAAGAAAGGAGAGAAAGAAAGAAGGAGGGAGGGAGAGAGGAAGGAAGGAAGGAAGAAGGAAGGAAGGGAGGAAAGAAGGGAGGAAGGAAGGGAGGAAGAAGGAATGAAAGGAAGCAGGAAGGAAGGGAGGAAGAAGGAATGAAAGGAGGGAGGAAGGAGGGAGGGAACGAAATAAGGAGGATGGGAGGAAGGAAGGAAGGACAGAAGTAAAGGAAGGAAGCAGGGAAGAAAAGAAAGGAGGGAGGGAGGGAGGGAGGGAGGGAGGGAGGAAGGAAGGATGGAGGAAAGAAGGAAGGCAGGAAGGACAGAGGAAAGAAGGAAGGTAGGAGGGAGAAAAGAAAAGAGGAAGGAAAAAAGGACAGAGGAAAGAAGGAAGGGAGGAAGGTAGGGGCGAGGAAAGAAATAGAGAAGGAAAGGAGGGAGGAAGGAAGGAACGAAGGGAAGGAAGGAAGGAAAGGAGGAAGAAGGAAAGAAAGGAGGGAGGGAGGGAGGAAGGAAGGAAGGAAGGAAGGAAGGAAATGTGACGGATGGGACGCGAGGACGTGACACCGAGGCCCAAAACAAAAACATCTGCACCGTAAATCTCTGAAACGCTGATAGAGCACCCGCTGGCCGAGAGCTCCGAGTCACATGGCCTGATCTCCATCGATTAAGGAGGAGTATATGAGAGCTGAGGGGAGGAAAAAAAGGAGGGAAGGAAGGAAGGAGGAAGGGAGGAAGAAGGAAAGAAAGGATGAAGGAGGGAGGAAGGAAGGGAGGAAGAAGGAATGTAAGGAGGGAGGGAGGGAGAGAGAAAGGAAGGGAAGAAGGAAAGGAGGGAGGGAGGGAGAAAGGAAGGAGGAAGGAAATGAGGGAGGAAGGAAGGGAAGAAGGAAGAAAGGAAAAGAGTAAGGGAGGAAGGAAGGAAAAGAGGAAGGAAGGACAGAGGAAAGAAGGAAGGCAGGAAGGTAGGGAGGAGGAAAGAAATAGAGAAGGATGGAGGGAGGGAGGGAGGGAGGGAGGGAGGAAGGAAGGAAGGAAGGAAGGAAGAAGGAAAGAAAGGAAGGAGGGAGGAAGGAAAGAAAGGAGGAAGAAGGAAGGAAGGAAGGAAATGAGGGAGGGAGGAAGGAAGGAAGGGAAGAAGGAAGGAAGGACGGAGGAAAGTAGGAAGGTAGGGGGGAGGAAAGAAATAGAGAAGGAAGGAAGGAAGGAAGGAAGGAAATGAGGGAGGAAGGAAGGGAAGAAGGAAGGAAGGACGGAGGAAAGAAGGGAGGAAAGAAAGAGAGAAGGAAGGAAGGAAATGAGGGAGGGAGGAAGGAAGGAAGGATGGAGGAAAGAAGGAAGGAAGGGAAGAAGGAAGGAAGGACGGAGGAAAGAAGGAACAAAGGTAGGAGGGAGAAAGGAAAAGAGGAAGGAAGGGAAAAAAGGACAGGGAAGAAGGAAGGGAGGAATGTAGGGGGGAGGAAGGAGGGAAGGAAAGAAAGGGAGGAAGGGAGGAAGGAAGGAAGGAAAAGTGACGGACGGGACACGAGGACGTGACACCGAGGCCCAAAACAAAAACATCTGCACCGTAAATCTCTGAAACGCTGATAGAGGCCCGCTGGCCGCCGCACGCCGAGCTCCGAGTCACATGACCTGATCAACATCGATGAATGAGGTGTATATGAGAGCCGGGGGGAGGGGGGGCTGTAACGCACGGGGGTAGAAAAGGAGAAAGGAGGAAGGAAGGGAGGGAGGAAGGTAGGGGGGAGGAAAGACATAGAGAAGGAAGGAACGAAGGGAATGAAGGAAGGAAATAAGGAGGGAGGAAAGAAGGAAGGGAGGAAGGGAGGAAGGTAGGGGGCAAGAAAGAAATAGAGCAGGAAGGAAGAAGGAATATAAGGAGGGAGGGAGGGAGGGAGAAAGGAAGGAAATGAGGGAGGAAGGAAGGAAGGGAAGAAGAAGGAATGAAAGAAGGGAGGGAGGGAGAAAGGAAGGAAGAAGGAAAGACAGAAGGAAAGGAAGGAAGGAAAGAAAGGAGGAAGGGAGGGAGGGAGGAAGGAAGGAAAAAAGAAGGAAGGAGGGAGGGATTGAAAGGAGTAAGGAGGGAGGGAAGGAGGAAAGGAGGGAGGGAGGAAGGGAAGAAGGAAGGAAGGAAGGAAGGAAATGTGACGGATGGGACGCGAGGACGTTACACCGAGGCCCAACACAAAAACATCTGACCCGTAAATCTCTGAAACGGTGATAGAGGCCCGCTGGCCGCCGCACGCCGAGCTCCGAGTCACATGACCTGATCAACATCAATGAATGAGGCGGGGGGGGGGGGGGGCTGTAACGCATAAAAGGAGGAAGGGAGGAAGAAGGAAAGAAAGGAGGAAGGGAGGGAGAGAGGAAGGAAGGAAGGGAGGAAAGAAGGGAGGAAGGGAGGAAGAAGGAATGAAAGGAGGCAGGAAGGAAGGGAGGAAGAAGGAATGAAAGGAGGCAGGAAGGAAGGGAGGAAGAAGGAATGAAAGGAGGGAGGAAGGAAGGGAGGAAGAAGGAATGAAAGGAGGGAGGGAGGGAGGAAGGAAGGAAAGAAGGAAGGAAGGGGCTGTAACACACGGGGGCAGATTTACTGCTATGAAAACAGATCGAGTTTGTCAGTCACTATACATTAATCTCATTTTGCAGATAGCATGTGTGTCTTTAATCCATCTTTAATACTGGAGTCAGGATGGAAGGAAGGAAGGAAGGTAGGAAGGTGGGAGGGAGGAAAAGAGGAAGGGAGGAAGGTAGGAAGGAAAGGAGGGTGTCTTTAATCCATCTTTAATGCTGGAGTCAGGATGGAAGCAGGAGAACAGTAGCTGGGATCAAGGAAGGAAGGAAGGAAGGAAGGAGGGAGGAAGGAAGGACAGAAGGGAAGGAAGGAGGAAGGAAGGAAGGAAAGGAGGGTGTCTTTAATCCATCTTTAATGCTGGAGTCAGGATGGAAACAGGAGAACAGTAGCTGGGATCAAAGAAGGAGGGAAGGAAGGACGGAAGGAAATAAGGAGGGAGGAAGGAAGGAAGGAGGGAAGGAAAGAAAGAAAGGAGGGAGGGAGGATAAATAAGTACTGTAGCAACCGAGACAAACTGTGTGTGACATAATAGTAAGCACCAATCCTCCTTAAATCCCTCCACAGGAAGTCTAGGTCTCCGTGGTTGGGAAATCAAAGCGAGAGCAGCAGGAGGAAGCAGAATATATTTATACGTCCTTTTCTTCACCCTGGAGGATTGTCAAACTGAAACTGGAAACATGTCCAAGTCTATTTATTACCTCCAGCGAGATGAATAGACTCGAAGAGTCATGAGCCGCCCCAGGAAGGAAGGAAGGAAGGAAGGAAAGCAGGGAGGGAGGGAGAAGGAAGAAAGGAAGGAATTAAGGAAATAGGGAAGGAAGGATGGAAGGAATTAAGGAAATAGGGAAGGAAGGAAGGAAGGAAGGAAGGAAGGAAGGAAGGAAGGAAGGAAGGAAGGACAGAGGGAAGGACGGGAGGAAGGAAGGAAGGAAGTTAGGAAGGAAGTTAGGAAGGAAGGAAGGACAGAGGGAAAGACAAACGGAAGGAAGGAAAGATGGAAGAAAGGGAGGGAGGAGGGAAGGAAGGAAGGGCAGACAAACAGAAGGAAGGAAAGATGGAAGAAAGGGAGGGAGGAGGGAAGGAAGGAAGGGCAGACAAACAGAAGGAAGGAAAGATGGAAGAAAGGGAGGGAGAAGGGAAGGAAGGAAGGGCAGACAAACAGAAGGAAGGAAGGAAATAAGGAGGGAAGGAAGGAAGGGCAGACAAACAGAAGGAAGGATGGAAAAAAGGGAAGGAAGGAAGGAAATAAGGAAAGAGGGAAGGAAGGAAGGAAGGAAGGAAGGACGGAAGGACAGACAAACAGAAGGAATGACAGAAAAAAGGGAAGGAAGGAAGGACAGAGGGAAGGAAGGTAGGACAGAGGGAAGGAAGGTAGGACAGAGGGAAGGAAGGAAATTTATTGCGTAATTTTTGTAATAAATGTCTCGTACTAGTACTTTACTTACATTTAGATGCTTCTTATTACGTAACTGTAGATATATTATTATAATTACACTTTTATATTTTTATTATATATTATATAAGTCTCTGATTCTCCCACAGAACCATCTGCTCCAGACTGACTCCATCATTAGAGCAGGTTTTCATCTCGCTGGAGGAAAATAGAAACGGACACTTTGAGTTTGACATTCCTCCAGGAAGTTAAAAAAAGAATAAATATAAATATAAATACTTAAAAATCATGTCCTCCGACCATCTTCGCTCTGATTTCCCAAAACACAGAAACAGAGATCCTGAAGAGCCAATTTAAAGAGGATTGATGGAGTCCTTAACCTTCCTGTGTTTTGACTGTTCCTTCCTTCCTTCCTTCCTTCCTTCCTTCTGTCTTTCCTCCCTTCCTTCTGTCCTCCTTTCCTTTCTCCCACCCTGCCTCCTGCCTTGTTTCCTCCCTCCCTCCTACCTTCCATCCTTCCTTCTTTCCTCTATCTGTCCTTCCTTCCTCCCTCCTTTCTTTCCTTCTTCCTTCCTCCTATCCTTCCTCCCTTCCATCCTCCCTCCTTCCCTTGCTCCTTTCCCTCCTTCTTCCTCCCTCCTTTCCTTCCTTCTCCCTCCTTTCCCTCCTTCTTCCTCCCTCCTTTCCTTCCTTCTCCCTCCCTTCCCTCCTTCTTCCTTCCTTCCTTCTGTCTTTCCTCCCTTCCTTCTGTCCTCCTTTCCTTTCTCCCACCCTGCCTCCTGCCTTGTTTCCTCCCTCCCTCCTACCTTCCATCTTTCCTTCTTTCCTCTATCTGTCCTTCCTTCCTCCCTCCTTTCTTTCCTTCTTCCTTCCTCCTATCCTTCCTCCCTTCCATCCTCCCTCCTTCCCTTGCTCCTTTCCCTCCTTCTTCCTCCCTCCTTTCCTTCCTTCTCCCTCCTTTCCTTCCTTCTCCCTCCCTTCCCTCCTTCTTCCTTCCTTCCTTCTGTCTTTCCTCCCTTCCTTCTGTCCTCCTTTCCTTTCTCCCACCCTGCCTCCTGCCTTTGTTTCCTCCCTCCCTCCTACCTTCCATCCTTCCTTCTTTCCTCTATCTGTCCTTCCTTCCTCCCTCCTTTCCTTCCTTCTTCCTTCCTCCTATCCTTCCTCCCTTCCATCCTCCCTCCTTCCCTTGCTCCTTTCCCTCCTTCTTCCTCCCTCCTTTCCTTCCTTCTCCCTCCTTTCCCTCATTCTTCCTCCCTCCTTTCCTTCCTTCTCCCTCCCTTCCCTCCTTCTTCCTTCCTTCCTTCTATCTTTCCTCCCTTCCTTCTGTCCTCCTTTCCTTTCTCCCACCCTGCCTCCTGCCTTTGTTTCCTCCCTCCCTCCTACCTTCCATCCTTTCTTCTTTCCTCCGTCCGTCCTTCCTTCCTTCCTCCTTTCCTTCCTTCTTCCTTCCTCCTATCCTTCCTCCCTTCCATCCTTCTTCCTCCCTTCCTTTCTCCTATCCTTCCTTCCTTCTTTCCTCTGTCCTTCCATCCTCCCTCCTTCCCTTGCTCCTTTCCCTCCTTCTTCCTCCCTCCTTTCCTTCCTTCTTCCTCCCTTCTCTCCTTCTTCCTTCCTCCTTTCCTTCCTTCCCCCTTCCTCCCTGCCTTCCTTCTTTCCTCCGTCCTGCCATCCTCCTCCTTCCCTTCCGTCTTCCTCCCTCTTTTCCTTCCTTCCTTCTGTCCTTCCTTCCTCCCTCCTTTCCCTCCTTCCTCCTCCCTACTTTCCTTCCTTCTTTCCTTCCTCCTCCCTCCTTTTCTTTCCTTCTTCCTCCTCCCTCCTTTCCTTCCTTCTTCCTCCCTTCCTTCCTACCTCCTTTCCCTCCTTCTTCCTCCCTCCTTTCCTTCCTTCTTCCTCCCTTCCTTCCTACCTCCTTTCCCTCCTTCTTCCTCCCTCCTTTCCTTCCTTCCTTTCCCCTTCCCTCCCTTCCTTCCTCCTCCCTCCTTTCCTTCCTTCCTTCCTTCCTCCTCCCTCCTTTTCTTTCCTTCTTCCTCCTCCCTCCTTTCCTTCCTTCCTTCTTCCTTCCTTCCCCCCTCCCGGGTTTGAATGTGTGACCTTGTGGTAGCAGGTTTGTCCGTCTATCAGCAGGAGAAACAAACAGTAAATGATCCGAAACAATATTGATTTTTACTTAAACACGTTCTAATTATGTCTCTGCTGCTCTGTTACTCAGTCAGGATCGGATCAATCAGGGTTTTCTCTCTCGCCGAGCCGTCATGAATATCAGATAATCAATTAGCACCAATGAAGTCTCTAGGGGGGGAAACAACAAAAAAAAAAAAAGGTTCATATTACACAGCCAAAAATCACAGAGTTGGTCATACTTGTACTTTTAAGGAGTTTCTTCTGAGTAGACTTGAGCTGTACATTGATTTGATTGATTTTGAAATGTCTGCATTTAAAACCAAAGAAAAAGAAAAAAGAAAATCCATTGAACGGTCTTTTATTTTTAAACATATATAGAACATGATGGAGCATTAGTAAATATGTATTTAAAATAGATAATAATAAAAAATAACTGAATTCTTTCTAATTAACCCTTAAACAGGCAAGAGTTGAAAATTAGATAATGATAAAAAATCCTTACTAGTTATGTCATTTGCACCTAAAGTAAGGAAAGAAGGAAGGAAGGAAGGAAAGGAGGGAAGAAGGAAGGAAGGAAAGGAGGGAAGAAGGAAGGAAAGGAGGGAGGAAGGAAGGGAGGAAGAAGGAAGGAGGGAGGAAGGAAGGAAGGTAGGAAGGAAAGGAGGGAAGGGAGGAAGAAGGAAGCAAAGGAAGGAGGGAGGAAGGAAGGTAGGAAGGAAAGGAGGGAAGAAGGAAGGAAGGGAGGAAGAAGGAAGCAAAGGAAGGAGGGAGGAAGAAGGAAGGAAAGGAAGGAGGGAGGAAGAAGTAAGGAAAGGAGGGAGGAAAGAAGGAAGGGAGGGAGGGAGGAAGGAAGGAAGGAAGGAAGGGTTGGAAAAAAGGAAGGAAGTAAGGGAGGAAAGAAGGAATAGTCAAAACAAAAGGGGTCAATTTGACCCGGGAGGACGACAGGAAGGTTAAAGAGTCTGTATCTCCTGGTGCACATTGCCTGTTTAAGGGTTAAAAAAAAAAAAAAAAGAGTGCAGTCCTTCAACTGAGGCTAAACCTGCAGCTCAAGTCATGACATAAATTAATTATTTTTATCCGGGACCTTCTTCCTCCGAGCCGTGGCCGTCGGTAGCCGAAGTATAAATACAGCCGACTTGGCGCTTTTAGACGAGGGGGGGGGGGCGGGGAGGGGGGGGGGGCGGGGGGGGGGGGGGTTTGGGTGGCTCGCCTCCTTCAGCCATCATACAGCCTGCAGAGCTACCTGCTTGTAACAGCAACTGGAATACGGGAGGGGTTGTACTTTACGCTGCAGCTGCACACGACCTGAGGGACCTCCACTTTCTCTCTGACAAGACGTCACATTTAAAAAAAAAAAAAAAAAAAAAACCCGCTCATACCACAGGAACGGTGTGATGGAACATTTTAGTGGTTTTGAAACCGTGACTTTTTCATACCGGGGTATACCTTTAAAAACCGGTAACTGGCCCATGCCTATATCTAAATTACAATCTAAATTAGCAACAACAGATATTTTCCACAATTATAGTTCGAAGTCCCGAAGTCTCACTCAACCAAAAACATAATTCACTATTCTCTAAGAAGTCTTTGCATTTCTGTTTGTGTAGAGATTGAATAAAGAGCATACATTTATCTTAGTGAGTATTAAAGGTGTTGGTAGGTATATTTGGGATCTGTGAACGGAGCCAGCCATGCTAAGCTAGGCTAAACACTTCCTGGCTTTACTCCCACCTCTATATCTAAAGGAACAGGAAAGGAAAACTGCTCTTCTCTGAGTTACAAAGTATTAAATAAGCAGGTTGACTCCAGGGTAAATACAGGAAGTAGCTGCAGCTAGCAACCATGTTGTTTGGCTTAGCTTAGTTTTTAGCACCTCTGTAGCTCGCTAATTAACATACATTTTGCTTGTTAATCTCTAACAATGACGTGTTTGAGTATTAGAGGTGTTATTAGGTATTTTTGGGATCTGTGAATGGAGCCAGCCTAGCATTTTTTGAATGCTAAGCTAGGCTAAACACATCCTGGCTTTACTGCCACCTCTATATTTAACAACAGGAAAGGAAAACTGCTCTTCTCTGAGTTGCAAAGGATTAAATAAGCAGGTTGACTCCTCTCTTACGGCTGTAGAGTAAATACAGGAAGTAGCTGCAGCTAGTAACCATGTTGTTTGGCTTAGCTTAGTTTAGCACCTCTGTAGCTCGCTAATTAACATACATTTTGCTTGTTAATCTCTACAAACAAAGACGTGTTTTGCCGGGGATTATCAGTTATTTCCTGGCGAGAAGCAGAACCAGTTGCCAGGCAACCAGGAGAGACTCCAGGAATTACTGGTTTATTTATCACAAGTTAAAGACTAAATAAAGGTCTTTACATACCGGGAGCGTGACGGGTAAACATCATGAAAATGCAAAATACTCTCCGTGCATCAGAGTTATCGGCAGTGATACGAATTCCTCTACAAACCCCCCAAAAAGCTCATTGTGCTCATAGTGCTGGGAGGAACATTAGGTCTTCTAGAGCAGAGGAGTCAAAATCATTTTCATTTGAGGGCCACATACAGAACAATTTGATCTCATGTGGGCCGGATCATTAAAAAGATGGAGGGAGGGATGGATGGATGGAAGGAAGGAAGGAAGGACAGATGGAAGAAAGGGAGAGAAGGAAGGAAGGAAGGAAGGAAGGAAGGACAGATGGAAGAAAGGGAGGGAAGAAAGGAAGGAAATAAGAAGGGAAGGAAGGATAGACAGGCAAAGGGAAGGAGGGAAGAAAGGTAAGAAGGACAGATGGAAGGAAGGAACGAAGGACAGACAGATGGAAGAAAGCGAGGGAAGAAAGGAAGGAAATAAGAAGGGAAGTAAGGAAAGATAGGCAAAAGGAAGGAGGGAGAAAGGTAGGAAGGACAGATGGAAGGGAAGGAAGGAAGGACAGATGGAAGGAAGGACAGAAGGAAGAAAGGAAGGAAGGACAGATGGAAGAAAGCGAGGGAAGGAAGGAGGGAGAAAGGTAAGAAGGACAGATGGAAGGAAGGACAGATGGAACAAAGCGAGGGAAGAAAGGAAGGAAATAAGAATGAAGGAAGGAAAGACAGGCAAAAGGAAGGAGGGAGAAAGGTAGGAAAGACAGATGGAAGGAAGGAAGGAAGGACAGACAGATGGAAGAAAGGAAGGACAGACAGATGGAAGAAAGGGAGGGAAGAAAGGAAGGAAGGAAAGACAGGCAAAAGGAAGGAAGGAGAAAGGTAGGAAAGACAGATGGAAGGAAGGACAGAAGGAAGGAAGGACAGATGGAACAAAGCGAGGGAAGAAAGGAAGGAAATAAGAATGAAGGAAGGAAAGACAGGCAAAAGGAAGGAGGGAGAAAGGTAGGAAAGACAGATGGAAGGAAGGAAGGAAGGACAGACAGATGGAAGAAAGGGAGGGAAGAAAGGAAGGAAATAAGAATGAAGGAAGGAAAGACAGGCAAAAGGAAGGAGGGAGAAAGGAAGGACAGACAGATGGAAGAAAGGAAGGACAGACAGATGGAAGAAAGGGAGGGAAGAAAGGAAGGAAGGAAAGACAGGCAAAAGGAAGGAGGGAGAAAGGTAGGAAAGACTGATGGAAGGAGGGAAGGACAGATGGAAGGAAGGACAGAACCACGCTGAGCTTTTTGTGTAAAATGAGAGTTACTGTGATTTGACAAGGTAAGGTCGTTTTCTAAAAGTCACCTTGTTGCTCGCTGAAGGTAAAAAGCTTCCCGGACGAATCTAATCATAGACGTTACCTGTTCTACTTCTGTCCCCGCTCCCCCTCCGCTTTAATTGGCGGACCACTGACACCCCGAACAACTGGACTCACGAGCTGTCAATCAAACCAGCAGGACACACACACACACACACACACACACACACACAAACAGACTCCAAAAATATGAAACTAGGTCGATGCAGGAAAAAGGAGCTTTCAGATGCTGGGAACTTTGAAAGCTTGATAATGGCTATTTGGTGTAAAGCTGAATGGCAGACAAAGTGAGAGGAGAGTGTTGGCTTTCTAAATCGCTCTAACCCCGAAATAGAATAAGAAGAAGTGCTCTTCCCATTTTCCTGCAACGTGTCCTGTTGCTTTACTTTTAAATTGTAAGCTTTGGGGAGATGCTGACACATCTTCACAGCCTCTCTCTCTCTTAGTGGAAAGCTTCTTGTTGTTTTTTTTTTTTTTTTTTTTTACACCCCCACACAAACGCAACGCTCAGACTGCTGAAAGGCCCAAGGCTTCGTCGAGCTCTCCTCTGTCTGTTAGAGGAGATGTTAAATTAAATGTCCTGTTTGTTCCACTTTATAAATTTAGGATTTCAAGTGAGAATTGTTTTTTTTTAAAAATATGGTTTGTTCTTAAGCACACAATATGTCCTTTTGTAACTAGTAAGGGTCTTTTGATTAAAACACTAGCAAAATATGGAGTTTAATATTTTAAATAGCGTGGGATCCTCAGAGTTGTTTTAATTGTTAAACAAATACTACTTGTGGAACAAAGAGAGAATAGGAAAGGAAGGAAGGAAAAGAAGACAAGCAAGGAAGGAAGGAAAGGAAGAAAGGAAAAGAAGATGAAGGAAAGATGGAAGGAAGGAAGGAAGGAAGGAAACAAAGAAGGAAAGAAGTAAGAAAGGGAGGAAGGAAAGAAGGTGAGATGACAGGAGGGTATAGGAAAGAAAAGAAGACCGGAAGGAAAGTGGGCCGGATTGGATGCCTTGGCGGGCCGGTTCTGTAAGTAATTACCGTTGGAGCGTCTGCTGAACTCAGGAAAGATAGAGAGAGAGAGCGCCTCATTAGTGGCAGCTTTTAGTTCAGAGGTGTCCATTAATCTTATGAGGATGAGTGTGTCAGTGTGTGTGTGTGAGTCTTCAATGTTGGGTCTCTTTAAATCAAACATTACAGTCTAGATCTTTTCTCTGACTGAAGATGATGAGGACAGAGATAACTTGAAACTTGAAAAGCTAACAAATTGATGTCCGTTTCTAGCTTCAAGATTCAATAATTTATTGAAACACTGATTGGTATTTGTCTCAGTATGTATTAGGGCTGTCAGCGTCGCATTTTAATGTTGCAAGCCTTTTTGTCCCTTCTACTCCCCCGTAGACGGCTCCTCTAGCTGTAGCGCTATGCTTTGAAGTGGCCTCCTGCAGTAAACCTACCGCGCTGATGGAAAGTAAGAGAGCTACTGGACTTTTGAACGGCTTGTTTAACTTTAAAACACTTCCAGACGCTTCAGTTGACAAGTCAAAAGTAAAATGCAACCTGTGTCAAACGGAGTTTAACTACCACCGGAGTACATGGAGTTTGAGTTAGCACCTCCACGCTAAACACCCAGGTGCAGCCAAGCCAGCCTCAGCTCCACCAAAGGACCATTTTGGAGTGTGGGAGTCGCAGCAGAGCCGTGATTGATTCCCAGTTAAGACACTCTGGTAAGAAATGCTTTACATTATGGGCTTAAAACTGCCTTCAAATGTCAAATAACAGGATTTTAAACACGCAATTCAAAACGCGATTAATCACGATTAACTATGGAAATTCTGCGATTAATCTCGATTAAAAAAATTAATAGTTTGACAGCCCTAGTTTTTATGCAACACAAGCACACATCAGCATAGAGAGATATATATAAATCCCCACCACTCTAGCAAGGTAAATAAAACATCAGCACAAACATAAAATACAGTCATAGAGTAAATAACACCTGCTCGAGGAGGTCACAGTTAAAATTGAGTTCATGTGCTGGACTGCTGATGAGGGCTTAAGGATGTGAGCCGGTACAGAAACGAGTAGTTCTGCTCTTCATAGTGAAGGCAGCGGGGGGTCGTAAGGTGCATGAGAGGAGTCTGAGTATGTTCAGACATGCAGGTATTATAAATATCATACATGCTCTGCAAATGTTGCTCAGTGATTTTTGATGCAATGCTTCACTGAGCTCCTTCCTGTCGTCGGCTGAGCAGTTTTCATGCAACGCTGTGATAGAGAATATGTCAAAATCACACTGTTAAAATATCCTTTTTAAAGGTTTAACCAGATAATTGGACTTATTCTGCAGAAAAAAGCACATCAGACAGTTTATTGTCTGCAAACATAACTAGACGGGAACTTTGAGTTTAACCCTCCTGAAAGAAAGATTGAAGGAAGGAAGGGCGGAGGGAAGGAAACAAAGAAGGAAAGAAGACAAGAAAGGAAGGAAGGAAGGAAGGAAAAGAAAATTAGGGAAAGATGGAAGGAAGGGAGGACAGAGGGAAGGAAACAAAGAAGGACAGAAGTAAGAAAGGGAGGAAGGAAAGAAGGACAGATGACAGGAGGGTATAGGAAGGAAAAGAAGATGAAATAAAGATTGAAGGAAGGAAGGACGGAGGGAAGGAAACAAAGAAGGAAAGAAGACAAGAAAGGAAGGAAAGAAGGAAGGAAGAAAGGAAAAGAAAATTAGGGAAAGATGGAAGGAAGGAAGGGAGGACAGAGGGAAGGAAACAAAGAAAGACAGAAGTAAGAAAGGGAGGAAGGACAGATGAGAGGAGGGTATAGGAAGGAAAAGAAGATGAAATAAAGATTAGAGGAAGGAAGGACGGAGGAAAGGAAACAAAGACGGAAAGAAGACAATGAAGGAAGGAAGGAAGGAAAGGAAGAAAGGAAAAGAAACTTAGGGAAAGATGGAAGGAGTGCAGGTGAAATGAATCCAGTAACCAAACGGATGCCTGGTTCAGTTGACAAGTCAAAAGTAAAATGCAACCTGTGTCAAACGGAGTTTAACTACCACCGGAGTACGTGGAGTTTGAGTTAGCACCTCCACGCTAAACACCCAGGTGCAGCCAAGCCAGCCTCAGCTCCACCAAAGGACCATTTTGGAGTGTGGGAGTCGCAGCAGAGCCGTGATTGATTCCTAGTTAAGACACTCTGGTAAGAAATGAAGGACAGAGGGAAGGAAACAAAGGACAGAAGTAAGAAAGGGAGGAAGGAAAGAAGGACAGATGACAGGAGGGTATAGGAAGGAAAAGAAGACAGGAAGGAAAGTGGGCCGGATTGGATGCCTTGGCGGGCCGGTTCTGGCCCACGTGTCTCATGTTTGACACCCCTGTGCTGGACTATACAGGTGAAGTCTGATTTACTGGTAACACTGGTTTAATGCTACAGGAGACATAGACACTTATGTTCTGACAGAGTAGTTTATTTTTTGAGTGTTTTATGGAAATACTAGAATGAGACCACACAGTTTTCTCATTCTTAACACCAACTCCAACTCCAACTCCAACCAATCTATGAATATGAAAAACAGAACACGGCTGCAGGGCATAAACAAGAGCAATTTTATTATTAACCTGACGGTCGACTGTTTGACCCTCCTGTTGTCTTCAGGTCGATTTAATAACTTTTGTCCTCGCTTTGTTTGGTTTGTTTTGACTGTTAATAAAGTATAAAGTATAAATTATCCTTTTTTAGCCAAAATCATTTAAATAAAAATTATACGCTTGTTGTCCTCCCGGGTCAAAATTGAGGTAAACAAGATGAGCTAATTTACATTCATAGTTAAATATAACAAACTCAATAAATGCACGACAAATAGAAACAACTGGTTATATATAAAGATTAGGGCTGTCAAACGATTAATTTTTTTAATCGAGATTAATTACAGAATTTACATAGTTAATCGCGATTAATCCCGTTTTGAATTGCATGTTTAAAATCCTGTTATTTTCCATTTGAAGGCAGTTTTAAGCCCATAATGTAAAGCATTTCTTACCAGAGTGTCTTAACTGGGAATCAATCACGGCTCTGCTGCGACTCCCACACTCCAAAATGGTCCTTTGGTGGAGCTGAGGCTGGCTTGGCTGCACCTGGGTGTTTAGCATGGAGGTGCTAACTCAAACTCCACGTACTCCGGTGGTAGTTAAACTCCGTTTGACACAGGTTGCATTTTACTTTTGACTTGTCAACTGAAGCGTCTGGAAGTGTTTTAAAGTTAAACAAGCCGTTCAAAAGTCCAGTAGCTCTCTTACTTTCCATCAGCGCGGTAGGTTTACTGCAGGAGACCACTTCCTTCCTTATTTATTATTATGTTATTATGGTTACACCACTTAGACATTTTTGCCATAATCCTCTAATATATTCTCTCAAAATGGATTAAAAGCAGAAATTTGATGCTGGGTCCACAAAAAAAGAATGTGTGAAGTTATTCATACGTTTATTTTCACATTTTAACCCTTTAAATTTAAACTAAACCAACATGGACACATTTTTTTTGTAATAATCTCGTGTGTTTACTATATTTTGTCATTTAGCAGAAAATTGCCACTAGTTTAAGTCGTGGGGGCCGACGTCTCTTCAGGCACAGGCGACTTTAATCCTATATACACCATCCCTCTCTCTCTCTCTCTCTCTCTCTCTCTCTCTCTCTCTCTCTCTCTCTCTATAAGCTGATGATCCATTGGCTTTAATAAAACTCCAGAGAATGATACTTGGGCCGTCGTTAAGCTTCTTAACCCAGATCCCTTAAACACGACAATAGGCGTGACCTTAGAAATGTAGAATATGTCGCTGCTGAGGAAGATATTTCACACTTCCTGTTCTGTAAATGTTTTAGACTGGTCCTCCAGATGTTGCGTAATAGACTTGCTAATGCTTGTTCACAGGAAGCCAAGGTTGCATGCTAAGTAGAAATCTTAATAGCAGAAGATACTTTGTTTTTTTCATAAAGCTCTTTATTATTTCTCTTAAAGTGCTTTTATGTTGTTTATTTTGTGTCTGTGATTTCCTGTTGGGATTAATAATCTATCCACAGCTTCTCTAATAACAACTCAACGATTGATTGACGTTAACATTTACAGCTCTTTCCTGCTGCTGCTCTTTCCATTTTCATCTCGAGTTAAAAAACAACAACAACAAAAGTAACTAAATTTGCTCATTGGAAAATGTTTCAGCCCGACTTCCATTTACTTGGTGGGACCCAGAACAGTGGTGTGCACAAGGGGGGTGGCAGTCGGTCGCCCCCCCTCATGGCCCAATTGTTGAAAAACGCGTGCTAGGGTGCCCTCTTGGTAGCCAGAACGTATGCTAGGGTGTCCTCTTGGGAGCCAGAACACGTGCTAAGGTGCCTTCTTGGGAGCCAGAACGTATGCTAGGGTGCCCTCTTGGTAGCCAGAACGTATGCTAGGGTGCCCTCTTAGTAGCCAGAACGTATGCTAAGGTGCCCTCTTGGTAGCCAGAACGCGTGCTAAGGTACCCTCTTGGTAGCCAGAACGTATGCTAGGGTGCCCTCTTGGTAGCCAGAACGTATGCTAGAGTGCCCCCTTGGTAGCCAGAACGTATGCTAGGGTGCCCTCTTGGTAGCCAGAACGTATGCTAGAGTGCCCTCTTGGTAGCCAGAACGCGTGCTAAGGTACCCTCTTGGTAGCCAACACGTATGCTAGGGTGCCCTCTTGGTAGCCAGAACGTATGCTAAGGTACCCTCTTGGTAGCCAGAACGTATGCTAGGGTGCCCTCTTGGTAGCCAGAATGTATGCTAGGGTGCCCTCTTGGTAGCCAGAATGTATGCTAGGGTGCCCTCTTGGTAGCCAGAACGTATGCTAGGGTGCCCTCTTGGGAGCCAGAACGTATGCTAGGGTGCCCTCTTGGTAGCCAGAACGTATGCTAAGGTGCCCTCTTGGGAGCCAGAACGATGGCAAAAACATGCACTGAAGTGCCCTCCTCAGTGGTGAGAACCAGGCGGGGAGTTCCTGTCCTCTGAAAAGAAGCCAATGCGGAAGTAACTTAGAGCTGCATTCTATCAAAAGGCCACCAGGGGGTGACCGTCTCTATACAAGTCAATGGAGAATTCACCAACTTCTCACTTGATTTCTAACCTCAGTAAACGTTTTCAAAATGTGTTTATGGTCTCAATCGCTAGTTTAAAGCCTTCTTCAATGCAGTATGATGTTCATTTGGGACATTTTGGCCTCCCTGATTTTATATGTGATGATAAAGCAGGCTACGTGGCTACGTCCTGATTGACAGGTTGATTGACCAATGTCCTTGAGATCCAGCCCTTGCAACCAATCGCAGCCTCAACGCTCCGCCGTTGGTCCCGCCCATACGTCCGTTCATGACTCCGCCTCATGCCCATATAAGTAGAATCCGTGTTCATTTTTTCCCAGAATGCACCTGAAATTTTCAAGATGGCGCTGCCTAGATTCGATACTATTGGCTTCCGAGCAGCAGTCCACAAACCAATGGGTGACGTCACGGATGTTACGTCCATTTCTTATATACAGTCTATGGTGAGAACGGGCTGTATGTGCCCTTTTTTTCTTTTCGCCCCTGCCCTTCAAAAAGTCTGTGCACGCCACTGACCCAGAAAGGGTTCAACCTTAAATATACCAGCAGAAAAGACATTTCATTACATAATATTCCACCTCTATATTTAACTTAAACTACATTCGGTGCAGTTAAACATTTTGCAGCGTCATCTCCTCGACACACACACAGAGAGAGAGCGTTGGCTGGATCTAATTTAAATGGCAGCACAATGTTACGGTCCTCAGTTCAAACGGAGCCGCACCTTAATTCACCTGACAAAAGCCAACAAAGACTGAGCCCCCCCCCGCCCCACCCCCCTCCAACCTCCGGGGGTCTCTTTATCTTTTCTTACTTTTAATTGGGCCCACTCGATCAAAGAGGGGACGTCTTGCCAATGAAACACTGTGTCATTTTAATTTTCTCTCATTAGCTTTTAAATTACTCAGCAGCGCTCCGATGGGAGAGCAGTCGCTTCTTTTTTTTTTTTTAAAGATGGAAATGAAAAAGAGGGGCTTGGGGTAGAAATAAGAGACAGAGAGGGGGGGATAGAAAAGAAGAAAAAGAGGAGGCTCAGTGGTCTCTCTGGAAAGCTGCTGCACGCCTGCTGATATCCAGACTGCTGAGAGGAAATCTGACCTTTGACCTCTCAGCTGGGAGTCATTGTGATAGGGGGAAGATGAGGGTCTCGACTCGGGGAATGTGGGGATTACTCGTTCATATATTTCTATTTTTAGCTTTGCATGAGGAGAAAAGGAGGCGAGTGAGCAGGTAGGAAGTTACACAAAAAGCACGTTAACAGAATCAAATCTACGAGCTTTAAAACATATAATCAGCTTTCATACTGACTAGTGTAGCTCAAAGGGACACAATTTAAAGTAAAGAAAGAAATAAAGGAATAAAAGCAAAGACCAATGCATGCAAGAGAAAATTAAAAAAGACAAAATGAACTAAAAGATGAGGTTTAAAAGACAAAAGAAATAGACAAAATAAGATGAGATACAACTTCATTGAATGATAATAATAATAAAATAGTGTAAAATAAAAGATACAAATTAAAACATCAAAAACGAGCACAATAAAATAAAATAAAAAGACTAAACTATTAATCAGTGTTTGTTTAATTTAGGTTGAAATCTTTGACATTTGCAGTGTGTGGATGATATCCTCTGATGTTCTTTATTAATTATATCTTATATCTTTATTAGAGCTGTCAGTGTTAACGTGTTAATCGCGATTAGATTAATGCAATCCATAACGCGTTAATGTTTTTAAATTGCATTTTAATGTTGCAAGCCTTTTTGTCCCTTCTACTCCCCCGTAGACGGCTCCTCTAGCTGTAGCGCTATGCTTTGAAGTGGCCTCCTGCAGTAAACCTACCGCGCTGATGGAAAGTAAGAGAGCTACTGGACTTTTGAACGGCTTGTTTAACTTTAAAACACTTCCAGACACTTCAGTTGACAAGTCAAAAGTAAAATGCAACCTGTGTCAAACGGAGTTTAACTACCACCGGAGTACGTGGAGTTTGAGTTAGCACCTCCACGCTAAACACCCAGGTGCAGCCAAGCCAGCCTCAGCTCCACCAAAGGACCATTTTGGAGTGTGGGAGTCGCAGCAGAGCCGTGATTGATTCCCAGTTAAGACACTCTGGTAAGAAATGCTTTACATTATGGGCTTAAAACTGCCTTCAAATGGAAAATAACAGGATTTTAAACATGCAATTCAAAACGCGATTAATCGTGATTAACTATGGAAATTCTGCGATTAATCTCGATTAAAAAAATTAATCGTTTGACAGCCCTAATTAAAACATAATGTTACTGTAATGCAATAGTATCAACACTTCACATTGTGAGTAGCTCTGCAGACTTGTGCATGTAGAGCTTGTGGTGTAATGTACAGTGTGTGTAGAGTGTGTGTACGGTGTGTGTACAGTGTGTGTGTAGAGTGTGTGTAGAGTGTGTGTACAGTGTGTGAAGAGTGTGTGTAGAGCGTGGCTTCATTGGAAGGTTGATTATAGCGAGTATCGATCGGCTAACGGGACAAAAGAGTTTAGTGATGAATAATTGAGTCGCTGCTCTCGTGTGTCGATGCTGCGGCTGATTGTTGGCAGGACGGAGCTGTAACCTTGGCTTCTTATCTCTGTGGACACACACACACACACACACACACAGAGAAAGAGAAACACACACACACACATACACAAACATACACACACATTAACACACTTGTAAACTACAAGTCTTCAGCTCCGACTCATGCAGCATCACTTAACCCTCCTATTGTCTTCGAGTCAAGGAAGGAAGGGAGGAAGAAGGAAGGAAAGGAGTGAGGATGGAAGGATGGAAGGGAGGAAGGGAAGAAGAAGGAAGGATGGAAGGGAGGAAGGGAAGAAGAAGGATGGAAGGGAAGAAGAAGGAAGGATGGAAGGGAGGAAGAAGGAAGGAAGGAACAGTCAACGACGTGCCTACACGGCGGCCATCTTGGTACAGGGCCACTCGCTCCTGCATCAACATATATTCACACGGGTTTGTTACAAATGTCAGACAGATAGATAGAGAGATAGAGAGATAGATAGATAGATGGATAGATGGATAGAGAGATAGAGAGATAGACATGTTTTTAACAAATCAAACCATATATTTACAGGACCCAGCTCCATGTGATGTTCATGTGTCGGTGAGGTTAACTTCAGAGCTGAAGGCTGGTTGCAGTAACTCAGGACAGCTGGTCCCTGTACTTTATTTATGACTCTTCTTTCTCATTCATGTTGAGGCTGTGTGAAGAGTTCAGACCTCCCAGCTGACTGTCTCCTCTCTGCTTCTCCCTTCAGGCTCCAGACTTATGGCACCAATCCACTATACAGTTCTAGCTCTACTCTACTCTACTGGGCTCTGAGGTGTCTGCTCTGCCTCGGTCCTTGGTCCTCGGTCCTCGGTCCTGTGACACTCAGCAGACGTTTACTCAGGTCAAAGATTGAAGTTAGCCTTAAAGGACGGGCCAGAGGCTATTTCTCCGGACTGACTGATGAATCTTCCAGTGACTCTCTGACCAATTAGAGGCCGGCAGTCTGATGACATCACATTTAGTATCGGCTCGGTTCGCTTGGAACCTCGACCGAGCAGATACTAAAAAAGTACCAGATACCAGGTACCGTACCGTCGTGCTAGATCTGTATAATGGAAAAGCACCATTAGTTTGGTTTCTGGATACGAAGCTTCAGTTGTAGTTCTCTTGTTTTCTCCACCACACCACACACACACACACACACACACACACACACACACACACACACACACACACACAGAGATCCATCATCTAGCCCTTACACTACTGATGTCCATACCTCATACTTTAACTACTTTAATTTGGTTAAATGAATATATTTTGCTCCTCATTTGCCATGATGCGTCTCCCTTTTGTTCTGAGCCGAGTCATAACCATGACGGCATATAAGGCCATATATATATTCTGAGATTAAAGTCATACATTTACAAGAAATTAACTTGAAATAAAAGGTGTTTTATTCTGCCGAGCAGTCACATGGCCTCACTTTGTCTTGCATTATGCTGCTGTGGAAGAACTGATCACATTATACTATTCAGTTGGGTTTAGCAACAAGGAGATGCTCAGAATCACTATATCATCATATCATCCTAAACATCCAGACTCTAAAAAGACATTGCAAGAAACTGAATTTGCTTCAGAGAAAATAAAATGTACAGATCTGGATGAGGTGATAGCTTCTGTTCACCAGGAGCTACAACAGACTGAGTAGACTGTGTGAGGCTATCGCTGGTTACATCTACGAGCAGTTCCTCAGGCACCATACGCAAAAATGATCAAATGAGTCCTCAAAGTGTCGACTAGACCTTCAGAGAGCGAAGCGTCAGGGCAAGTGAGACGATGTGATTCCTTGCTTGTGATTTATTCCTTCGAGTTTATTTCTCATACATTTGTGAGATTTTTTTTTTCTCGTAGATTTACGACTCTAATCTCAGACGTTCAGGTTCCAGGTCAGAATTTTTTTTGGCCTTAACCCTTTATAGGACACTCATTGAAAGGAAGGAAGGAAGGAAGGAAGCGAAGGAAGGAAGGAAAGAAAGGAAGGAGGAAGGAAGGAAAGGAAGGAAGGACGTGGGGGGGGGGGGAGGTCGGAGGAAAGAAGGGGGAAGGAAAGAAAGAGAGAAGGAAGGAGGGAGGAAGGAAAGAAGGAAGGGAGGAGAGAAGGAGGGAGGGAGGAAGGAAAGAAGGAAGGGAGGAGAGAAGGAGGGAGGAAGGAAGGACAGATGGAAGGAAGGAAAGAAAGGAAGGAAGGAAGGATGAAATAAGGAACGAGGGAGGGATGAAGGAAAAGAGGAATGGAAGGAAAGAAAGAAGGAAGGAAGGAAGGAAGAAAGGATATTTTGGGATATTTACAGAAGTTACCAAATATAATTATTTGCCCAATAAAGGGTTAACTCACCATCATACATATCACCCAGTATTTCCACCTTGTTTGGGAACTTACAGACAGACAGCAGGAGAGTCTTAATGTACTGTGATCATCTGTTAATGGACGACACACTGTTGTATCTGCTCAACCAAGAACAGCAAGACATGTAGTTTAAGAAATGAGACCATAGTTTCAACTTTCAACTTTTGGCGCTACTTTTTTTGCGTAACAGTGAAAAAAAAAAGGAGGGATGGAGGAAAAGAGGGAGGAAGGAAAGGAGTAAGGAGGGATGGAAAGAAAGAAAGAAATAAGAAGGGATGGAGGAAAAGAAGGAGGGAAGGGAAGGAAAGGAGTAAGGAGGGATGGAGGAAAAGAGGAAGGAAGTAAGGTGATAAGGAAAGGGTGGAAGGAAAGGAGGAAGGAAGGAAAGGAGTAAGTAAGGAGGAGGGAGGGAGGAAGGAAGGAAGGAATGAAGGAGGAAGGAAGGAGGAGGGAGCAAAGAAGTAGGGAAGGAGGGGAAGAACAATACACATACACACACACACACACACACACACACACACACACACACACACACACACACACACTAAGCGCTCACACTAAGCGCTCACACAATGGGAGGTTAAATGAAGCTCCACAAAGCCGTTGATCTTCCTCAGAGAATATCTGATGACCCGTGGTTTTTATTTAGACCACACAAGGGCACCAAGCTAAAAACAGGCCTGGACCGGACCGAATGTGGAGCGTTTAGCTGCTGGGAGAGAGAGGGGAGGGAGAGAGAGAGAGAGAGAGAGAGAGAGAGAGAGAGAGAGAGGAGAGAGAGAGGAGAGAGAGAGAGAGAGAGAGAGAGAGAGATGGGAAGAGAAAGAGAGAGAGGGGGGGGAGGGAGACAGACAGACAGAGAGAGAGACAGAGAAAGAGAGAGACAGAGACGGGAAGTGAGAGAGAGGGAGAGAGAGAGAGACACACAGAGAGAGAGGGAGAGAGAGACAGAGAGAGAGACAGAAAGAGGGGAGAGAGAGACAGAAAAAGAGAGAGACAGAGTGAGACAGAAAGAGGGAGAGAGAGAGAGAGACGGGAAAAGAGACAGATAGAGAGAGAGATGGGAAAGAGAGAGCGAGAGAGACGGGAAGAGAGAGAGACAGACAGAGAGACGGGAAGAGAGGGAGAGAGAGAGAGAGAGAGAGAGACAGAAAGAGGGAGAGAGAGACAGAAAGAGAGAGAGACAGAGACAGAGAGAGAGACAGAAGATAAAGCGACAGGAAAAGAAATGGGTCAGAAGAGGAGGAGCAGTAAATACTCAGATAAAGTGTTGTGTACATGAGCAGCAGATTATTTCTCATAACAACATAAACAAGAGCTAAAAATATGTAAGTCCGACTGTGAGAGGTTAAAACCCTGAGAGAGAGAGAGAGAGAGAGAGAGAGAGAGAGAGAGAGAGGAGAGAGAGAGAGAGAGAGGAGAGAGAGAGAGAGAGAGAACTGTGAGAGGTTAAAAGTCTGATCTCTGCACGCCATCAGGAAATTACACACGTGGGAAAAATGATAAAAATGTGGATATTGCAGTGTTACTTATTCATCTGTCCTGATCTTAAACGTCCCAGTGAGTCCTGAGCTCATCCAGGTATGTGTCAGTGGATCAGTATCGAACCCTTCCTTCTTTCCTTCCCTCCAACCCCATTTCTTCCTCCCTTCCTCCCTTCCTTCCTTCCTTCCATCCATCCTTGTCTCTTTCTTTCCTCCCCATTATTAGGAAAAAAAGGAGGGAGGACGGAAGGGAGCAATGGAGGAAGGAAGGAAGAAAGGAAAGGAGAGGAGGGAGGAAGGAAGGGAGGAAAGGGAAGGAAGGTAGGCGGGAAAGGGGGAAGGAAAGAAAGAGACAAGGAGGGAGGAAGGAACGAAGGAAGGAAAGGAGGAAAACAAGGAAGGAAGGAAAGGAGGGAAGAGGAAAGGAAAGAAGGAAGGTAATGGGGAGGAAAGAAATACAAGAAGGGAGGAAAGGAAAGAAGGAAGGTAGACGGGAGGGAGGGAGGAACAAAGGAAGGAAGGAAAGGAGAGAGGAGGGAAGGGAGGAAAAGAAAGAACTTCCTTCTTTCTTTTCCTTCCTTCCCTCCTCCCTCCTTTCCTTCCTCCCTCCTCTCCTTTCCTTTTTCTTCCTGTCCAGCTCAGCCTTTACAAACCCAGCAGAGCATCATTTATCTGCATACTCGAGCAAAAAAATTATAATATTATTCCAAAGTAAAATAAAACTTAATCAACATTTTCAATAATAAAAGCACAAAGGCTTTCACAGTTATAACAGTATTGGACCAAAATTTCAAAATAAAAGCACAACAGAAACTACAAATCACATTTTTTTAGACTTTAACCTCACCTTGTCCTCAGGTCAAGGAAGGACAGGAGGAAGGAAGGAAGGAAAGGAGAAAGGAGGGATGGAGGAAAAGAGAAGGGAGGAAGGAAGGAAGGAAGGAAAGGAGGAAAAGGAGGGATGGAAGGAAGGAAGGAAGGAAGTAAGGAAGAAATAAAGGAAGGAAGTAAGAAGAGAAGGAGGGATGGAAGGAAGGAGTAAGGAGGAATGGAGGAAAAGGGAGGAAGGAGGGATGGAGGAATAGAAGAAGGGAGGAAGGAGGGAATGAAGGAAGGAAAGGGAGTAAGGAGGGGTGGAGGAAAAGAGGAAGGACGTAAGGAGAGAAGGAAGGGTGAAAGGAAGGAAAGGAGGAATGGAGGAAAAGAGGGAGGAAGGAAGGAAGGAAGGAAGGAGTAAGGAGAGATGGAGAAAAAGAGGAAGGGAGGAAGGAAGGAAGGAAGGAAAGGAGGAAGGAAGGAAGGAGGAGGTAGCAAAGAAAGAGGGAAGGAGGGGAGAAACAAAGGAAAAATTAAAGAAAGAGGAAGGAAAGAAGGAACAGTCAGAAGAGATGGGGTCAATTTGACCCGGGAGGACGACAGGAAGGTTAAGCTATGATGTCACCTTTCTGCCTCCTCCTGCAGACTATTACCCGCTGAGCTGATGATAGTCTGCAGTGTTTCTGTCCCTTGAGGGCCGTAGAGCTGCTGCTGGAGGACGGCATGTAGAAGCTGCTGATGGAGGACGGGGTGTAGGAGCTGCTGATGGAGGACGGCATGTAGAAGCTGCTGATGGAGGACGGGGTGTAGGAGCCGCTGATGGAGGACGGCGTGTAGAAGCCGCTGATGGAGGACGGCGTGTAGGAGCCGCTGATGGAGGACGGCGTGTAGAAGCCGCTGATGGAGGACGGGGTGTAGGAGCTGCTGATGGAGGACGGCGTGTAGGAGCAGCTGATGGGAGGACGGCGTGTAGAAGCTGCTGATGGAGGACGGCGTATATGAAGCCGCTGATGGAGGACGGCGTGTAGAAGCCGCTGATGGAGGACGGGGCGTGTAGAAGCCGCTGATGGAGGACGACGTGTAGGAGCTGCTGATGGAGGACGGCCGTAGAGCTGCTGATGTAGGACGGCGTGTAAGAGCTGCTGATGGAGGACGGCGTGTAGAAGCCGCTGATGGAGGACGGCGTGTAGGAGCCGCTGATGGAGGACGGCGTGTAGGAGCCGCTGATGGAGGACGGGGTGTAGGAGACGCTGATGGAGGACGGGGTGTAGAAGCCGCTGATGGAGGACGGCGTGTAGAAGCCGCTGATGGAGGACGGGCGTGTAGAAGCCGCTGATGGAGGGACGGCGTGTAGGAGCCGCTGATGGAGGACGGCGTGTAGGAGCCGCTGATTGGAGGACGGGGTGTAGGAGCCGCTGATGGAGGACGGCGTGTAGGAGCCGCTGATGGAGGACGGGCGTGTAGGAGCCGCTGATGGAGGACGGCGGTGTAGGAGCCGCTTGATGGAGGACGGCGTGTAGAGCCGCTGATGGAGGACGGGGTGTAGGAGCCCGCTGATGGAGGACGGCGTGTAGAAGCCGCTGATGGAGGACGGCGTGTAGAAGCCGCTGATGGAGGACGGGCGTGTAGAAGCCGCTGATGGAGGACGGCGTGTAGAAGCCGCTGATGGAGGACGGCCGTAGAGCTGCTGATGGAGGACGGCGTGTAGAAGCCGCTGATGGAGGACGGGCGTGTAGAAGCCGCTGATGGAGGACGGCGTGTAGAAGCCGCTGATGGAGGACGGCGTGTAGAAGCCGCTGATGGAGGACGGCGTGTAGAAGCCGCTGATGGAGGACGGCCGTAGAGCTGCTGATGGAGGACGGCGTGTAGAAGCCGCCGATGGAGGACGGCGTGTAGGAGCCGCTGATGGAGGACGGCGTGTAGGAGCCGCTGATGGAGGACGGGGTGTAGGAGACGCTGATGGAGGACGGGGTGTAGAAGCCGCTGATGGAGGACGGCGTGTAGAAGCCGCTGATGGAGGACGGCGTGTAGAAGCCGCTGATGGAGGACGGCCGTGTAGAAGCCGCTGATGGGAGGACGGCGTGTAGAAGCCGCTGATGGAGGACGGGCGTGTAGAAGCGCTGATGGAGGACGGCGTGTAGGGAGCCGCTGATGGAGGACGGCGTGTAGGAGCCGCTGATGGAGGACGGGGTGTAGGAGCCGCTGATGGAGGACGGGGTGTAGGAGCCGCTGATGGAGGACGGCGTGTAGAAGCCGCTGATGGAGGACGGCGTGTAGAAGCCGCTGATGGAGGACGGCCGTGTAGAAGCCGCTGATGGAGGACGGCGTGTAGAAGCTGCTGATGGAGGACGGCCGTAGAGCCTGCTGATGGAGGACGGCGTGTAGGAGCTGCTGATGGAGGACGGCGTGTAGGAGCCGCTGATGGAGGACGGCGTGCAGAAGCCGCTGATGGAAGACGGCGTGTAGAAGCCGCTGATGGAGGACGGCGTGTAGAAGCCGCTGATGGAGGACGGCCGTAGAGCTGCTGATGGAGGACGGCGTGTAGAAGCCGCTGATGGAGGACGGGCGTGTAGAAGCCGCTGATGGAGGACGGCATGTAGAAGCCGCTGATGGAGGGACGGCGTGTAGAAGCCGCTGATGGAGGACGGCCGTGTAGAAGCCGCTGATGGAGGACGGCGTGTAGAAGCTGCTGATGGAGGACGGGCCGTAGAGCTGCTGATGGAGGACGGCGTGTAGGAGCTGCTGATGGAGGACGGCGTGTAGAAAGCCGCTGATGGAGACGGCGTGTAGGAGCCGCTGATGGAGGACGGCGTGCAGAAGCCGCTGATGGAAGACGGCGTGTAGAAGCCGGCTGATGGAGGACGGCGTGTAGAAGCCGCTGATGGAGGACGGCCGTAGAGCTGCTGATGGAGGACGGCGTTGTAGAAGCCGCTGATGGAGGACGGGCGTGTAGAAGCCGCTGATGGAGGACGGCATGTAGAAGCGCTGATGGAGGACGGCGTGTAGAAGCCCGCTGATGGAGGACGGCGTGTAGAAGCCGCTGATGGAGGACAGCCGTAGAGCTGCTGGATGGAGGACGGCGTGTAGAAGCCGCCGATGGAGGACGGGCGTGTAGAAAGCCGCCGATGGAGGACGGGGCGTGTAGAAGCCGCTGATGGAGGACGGCCGTAGAGCCGCTGATGGAGGGACGCCGTAGAGCAGCTGATGGAGGACGGCGTGTAGAAGCCGCCGATGGAGGGACGGGCGTGTAGAAGCCGCCGATGGAGGACGGGCGTGTAGAAGCCGCTGATGGAGGACGAGCCGTAGAGCCGCTGATGGAGGACGGCGTGTAGAAGCCGCTGATGGAGGACGGCGGCGTGTAGAAGCCGCCGAGGAGGACGGGCGTGTAGAAGCCGCTGATGGAGGACGGGCCGTAGAGCCGCTGATGAGGACGGCGTGTAGAAGCCGCTGATGGAGGACGGCGTGTAGAAGCCGCTGATGGAGGACGGGGTGTAGGAGCTGCTGACGGAGGACGGCGTGTAGGAGCTGCTGATGGAGGACGGCGTGTAGGAGCCGCTGATGGAGGACGGGGTTGTAGGAGCCGCTGACGGAGGACGGCGTGTAGGAGCCGCTGATGGAGGGACGGCGTGTAGAAGCCGCTGACGGAGGACGGCGTGTAGAAGCCGCTGACGGAGGACGGGCGTGTGTAGAAGCCGCTGATGGAGGGACGGGCGTGTAGGAGCCGCTGATGGAGGACGGCGTGTAGAAGCCGCTGATGGAGGACGGGCGTGTAGAAGCCGCTGATGGAGGACGGCGTGTAGAAGCCGCTGATGGAGGACGGCGTGTAGAAAGCCGCTGATGGAGGGACGGGCGTGTAGAAGCCGCTGATGGAGGACGGCGTGTAGAAGCCGCTGATGGAGGACGGCGTGTAGAAGCCGCTGATGGATGACGGGCGTGTAGGAGCCGCTGATGGGAGGACGGGCGTGTAGAAGCTGCTGATGGAGGACGGGGTGTAGAAGCCGCTGATGGAGGACGGCGTGTAGAAGCCGCTGATGGAGGACGGCGTGTAGGAGCCGCTGATGGGAGGACGGGGTGTAGGAGCTGCTGATGGAGGACGGCGTGTAGAAGCCGCTGATGGAGGACGGCGTGTAGAAGCCGCTGATGGAGGACGGCGTGTAGAAGCCGCTGATGGAGGACCGGCGTGTAGAAGCCGCTGATGGAGGACGGCGTGTAGAAGCCGCTGATGGAGGACCGGGGTGTAGAAGCAGCATCAGTGACTTTGGCAGGTTTTTGGCGATTAGACTCGATGTGAAGCTTCATGAAGAGAAGAGTCGGTCTGAACTCACAGAAACACGTGAGATGACCATAAAGTGTTAACACGTAATGTTATTACCAACGGAAAACCAACATTATTTTTAATATTCATATGATGAAGTGTTAGAGCAGGCAAAAAATAAAGAAAAAATGTGACATAAGAAAAAAAAAGAGTCTAGCACGAAAAAAAAAGAAATCCGGCACGGAAAAAAAAAAGTGAAGCACGAGGAAAAAAAAAAAAAGTGAAGCACGAGGAAAAAAAACAAAAGTGAAGCACGAAAAAAAAAAATCCGGCACGGAAAAAAAAAGTCTGACACGAGAAAAAAAAAAAAGAAAAAAAGTCCGACACGAAAAAAAAAAAAGTCTAGCACGAGGGGAAAAAAAAAATCTGGCACAAGAAAGAAAAAGTCTAGCACGAGAAAAAAAAGTAAAGCACGAGAAAGAAAAAAAAAAGAAAATCCGACACAGAAAAAATAAAAAAAGTCCGACACGAGAAAAAATAAATAAAAAATTGGACACGAGAAGAAGAAAAAAAAAAAAGAAGTCCGACACGAAAAAAAAAAAAAGTCTAGCACGAGGGGATAAAAAAATTCTGGCACAAGAAAAAAAAGGTCTAGCACGAAAAAAAAAAAAGTCCGTACGAGAAAAACAAAAAAAGTCTAGCACGAGAAAAAAAAGGTCTAGCACGAGGAAAAAAAGAAAAAAAAAAGTCTAGCACGAGAAAAGAAAAAAAAAATTCTAGCACGAGAATTTTTTTTTATCTAGCACCAGAAAAAAAAAGTCTGGCACGAAAAAAAAAAAAAAAGTCTGGCACGAAAAAAAAAGTCTGGCATGAGGAAAAAAAAGTGCCACAAAAAAAAAGTCTAGCACGAGAAAAAAAAAAACAGGCAAAAACAAAAGAAAAGAAAGTTCGGCACAAGAAAAAAAAAAATCTGACACGACAACAAAAAACACACGCAAAATTTTTTTTAAAAAAGTCTGGTGCAAGAAAAAAAAGACAAAAAATAAAGGCTTGCGGAGGTTTGACTACAGTAACAGCATCAAACCAAGCTAGCAGAGAGACTGACAGCAGCTGAGAGTGAAGGTGACTTCCTGAAGTGGTTCAACTTTATTCATACCTGATTAATGACTCATATCAGTTTCATCCTCTCTTTCTTGTGGCCAGACTTTCTTTTTTTTTTTGGCCCTAATACTCGGTGGTAACGTGCTCTCATGGTTTCCGACACAATGACGACCCCCCCCCCTCACCCCCCCCCCCCCCCCCCCCCCAACTAGAGACAGAAAAGCTGCTGCTGCCTCTTTATGGGTTTTTAGTTTTTTTTTCCTTCAATTTTTTTTGTCTCTGGTTTTGAACAATAGAGCGGGACGAGCTGCCATCACTTCAGCCAGCGTGATGTCAGCCTCTGTGCCAACACACTCACTCACTCACTCACTCACACACACACACACACACACACACACTCACTCACTCACTCACTCACACACACACACACACACACACACACACTCTCACTCACTCACTCACCTCACACACACACACACATACACACAGGACAGTGTACAGGCATGCATACCCCCCCCACACACACTCACTCACTCACTCACACACACACACACACACACACAGGACAGTGTACAGGCATGCATAACACACACACACACACACCCAAACACACACACACACACATACACACACACAGGGCAGTGTACCCGGCATGCCATACCACACACACAAACACACACACACACATACACATACACACTCACTCACTCACAACACACACACACACACACACACACACACACACCACACACACACACACACAGGGTAGCGTACAGGCATGCATCACACACACACACACACACACACACACGCTGGCTTATTCTCACTAATCGTCTTTCTCATTCATTCTCTCACCAACTTGGAAAAAATATGGAGCGGATTTGCCTGAACGTTGGGCCAGATGTGATAATACTGATCCAGGAAAGGTTGAACTGTGTGTGTGTGTGTGTGTGTGTGTGTGTGTGTGTGTGTGTGTGTGTGTGTGGTTGTGTCTGCCTGTGTGTGTGTGTGTGTGTGTGTGTGTATAAACAGTGTGTGTTTCCTCTCTCTCTTCGCTGAGGGTCCTGAAGAGCTTCGGATGGATTAGCAGCATTATTGACAGCAGAGACCAGTCACTAAACTCTCTTAGATCCCTCTCAATCCTATACCCCCCCCCCCCCCCCCCCCCCCCCCCATTTTTTTTGTAAACACCTCCACACTTAAAATCAGGACTCTTAACATCACTTTAAAACCCTTATCCTCTCGTTCTTCTCTCTTCATTAGATCCTTTTCTCTCTCTCTCAGATTGTTTACTTTGGATTAAAAGCTAAATGAGTTGTGTGTGAAGGAAAGGAGGGAGGAGGGAAGGTAAGAAAGAAGGTAATGAGGAGGAAAGAAAGACAAGAAGGGAGGAAAGAAGGAAGGTAGGCGGGAGGGAGGGAGGAAGGAAGGAAGGAAAGGAGGGAGGAAGGAAGGAGGAAGGAAGGGAGGAAAGGAAAGAAGGAAGGTAGGCGGGAGGGAGGGAGGAAAAAAGGAAGGAAGGAATGAAGGTAGGAAGGAAAGGAGGGAGGAAGGAAGGAGGAAGGAAAGGAGGAAAGGAAAGAAAGAAGGTAATGAGGAGGAAAGAAAGAGACAAGGAGGAGGAAGGAAGGGAGCAATGGTGGAAGGAAAGGAGGGAGGAAGGAAGGGAGGAAAGGAAAAAGAAAGTAGGTGGGAGGGAAGGAGGGAGGGAGGAAAAAAGAAAGGAAGGTAGGCGGGAGGGAGGGAGGTAGGTAAAAAGGAAGGAAGGAAAGGAGGGAGGAAGGAAGCCTTGTCCCCCATTTTTTTTTGTAAACACCTCCACACTTAAAATCAGGACTCTTAACATCACTTTAAAACCCTTATCCTCTCATTCTTCTCTCTTCATTAGATCCTTTTCTCTCTCTCTCAGATAGTTTACTTTGGATTAAAAGCGTCCGCTAAATGAGTTGTGTCATAGCAACAGTCCAGAGGTCAAAGGTCAAAGTGGTTGTGATGACAACAGGAGCTTATCTGTGTGTGTGTGTGTGTGTGTGTGTGTGTGTGTGATGGAGATGATCGGGGTCTGATCGTAACAAACAGAACTCAGATCAGTGATTTCTAACTTATTAACACTTTTTTATTTCATTTACCATATTTAACATTAATATGGAGGAAGGAAGGAAGGGAAGGAAGGAAGGAAGGAAGGAAAGGAGGGAAGGAAAGGAGGGAGGAAAGGGAAGGAAGGTAGGTGGGAGGGAGGGAGGAAAGAAGGAAGGAGGGAGGATGAGAGAAAGGAAAAGAGGAAGGAGGGAAGGAAAGAAAGAGACAAATAGGGAGGAAGGAAGGAAGGAAGGGAGCAATGGAGGGAGGGAGGAAGGAAGGGAGCAATGGTGGAAGGAAAGGAGGGAAGAAGGAAGGGAGGAAAGGAAAGAAGAAGGTAGGTGGGATGGAGGGAGGGAGGACAAAGGGAAGAAGAAGGTAGGTGGGAGAGAGGGAGGAAGGGAAAAAAGGAAGGAAGGGAGGAAAGGAAAGAAAGAAGGTAATGGGGAGGAAAGAAAGAGACAAGGAAGGAAGGAAGGAAGGAAGGGAGGGAGGAAAGAAGGAACAGTCAAAACAGACGGGGTCAGTTCGACAGGAAGTTGAAACAAAGCAGCGTTTTGTCTTTCAGATTTCTGCACATGAAGAAAAGTGTCAAAGCTTTTATCGAGCAGAAACAGTTTGATATGAACGAGTCAGATATTCCTCTCTTCTCTTCTCTCTTCTCTTCCTCTCTTCTCTTCCTCTCTTCCTCTCTTCTCTTCCTCTCTCTCCTCCTCTTCTCTTCCACTGGTGGAGGTTGCAGAAACCCTTCACCCCTCCTTTTTAAAATAAATTAATAAATAAATAAATGACAGCGGCTGTTTGGAGGCAGTCTGAGAAAGGTTAAACGCTGGAGTGTGTGTGTGTGTGAGTGTGTGAGCTGTGTGTGTGTGTGTATGTGTGTGTGAGCCGTGTGTGTGTATGTGTGTGTGAGCTGTGTGCGTGTGTGTGTGTGTGTGTGAGGTGTGTGAGAGAGAGTGTGAGCCGTGTGTGTGTGTGAGAGCTGTGTGTGTGTGTGTGTGTGTGTGTGTGTGAGCCGTGTATGTGTGTGTGTGAGCTGTGTGTGTGTGTGTGAGCTCTGTGTGTGTGTGTGTGTGTGTGGTGTGTGTGTGTGTGTGTGTGAGCTCGGTTCATCTGCTGCTGTGTGATAAGCTGCCAGCTTAGAAAAACCAGAACAACCTGATTCATATATTTATTTTCTGCTCGTTGAAACGTTGTGAAGTATTTATAGTGTTGGTTCCTCGTTGTTCAAATATCAGAGTGAACCCCCCCCCCCCCCCCCCCCACAGACCCACCACCAGTGGGAGGGGCCAAAGGGATGGGAGGAGGGAGGAAGGAAGGAAGGAAGGAAGGGGAAGGGAGGAAGGAAGAAAGGTAAGAAGGAAGGTAATAGGGAGGAAAGAAAGACAATAAGGGAGGAAAGGAAAGAAGGAAGGTAGGCGGCAATGG
>JAJDFG010001447.1:0-35445 GCA_021039105.1 Scomber colias
TGGAAATGTGAACTTCTCTTTGTTCTAAATGTTAGTTTCATGTTTGTATTGATGTATTTGTGTCTGTTGTTTCTTAAACAGAGAAAACAGCAGAACTTCCTTCATCACAGATATTTTGTTCTCATCACTTTGTAAATTCATAAAGAAATGTTCAATCAAACTGTAATGATCATGATAATAACCATTAATGATGTTCTTGTACATAGCTGACATTCTGGGTTACACTAACTGACTGTGTGGATGAAGTCAATCTGAACATGAAATCATTGATCACACTTTACTGATTGGATGTGTCAACAATCTGAAGCTTCAATAATCAATAAAGATGATTTTTATCAATAGTGATCAAAGTGTTTTCTTCTCATTCAAAAATGTGAAACTATATTTTACTGCAGTAAAGTATCTGAGTACTTCTTCCAGTACTGCTGCTGACAGTTTCTACAGAGGATCATGTGTCTGTCAAAGGTCGACATTTATCAGCAGAGTTTCTGGATAAGATGAACTTTCGTTTTATTTGCTGGTATTTCAAACACAAACAACATGATTAAAATATGAAATGTGTTGCAGTGCTCATAATACTTATGACCAACGCTGTATACATGTGCATTTACTACAGTTTGAGGTACTAGTACTTTACTGTAGTACAATTTGAGGTACTAATACTTTCCTGTAGTACAGTTAGAGGTACTAGTACTTTACTGTAGTACTGTTTGAGGTACTAGTACTTTATTGTAGTACAATTTGAGGTACTAGTACTATACTGTAGTACAGTTTGAGGTACTAGTACTTTACTGTAGTACAGTTTGAGGTACTAGTACTTTACTGCAGTACAGTTAGAGGTACTAGTACTTTACTGCAGTACAGTTAGAGGTACTAGTACTAGTCATTGTTTCCCGTATTTTGCAGTTTCACCAAATGAATCCTTTTTTTTTTTGACCAAACAGGAAACGTTCAGAGAGAGACGTCTGAATGAAACTTTGTGTGACAGATCGTTTGTTTGTTTTCTTCTTTCTTTTCACGGCTCATTTAATCTCAGTCACAGCAGCCGATGCTCTGCAGAAACAAGAACTTTTACTCTCATGCTTTGAGTGAACGTCGCTGCTTAGACTTTGTTGTGGGAGATCTCAGTCCGGTGAAGGATGTGAGTATTTGCTGCACAGCTGGCTGAGAGCAGGTTTCTCCTCGTGTGTTGAACATGTCACACAGATCCTGAACCCTGCCGCTGATGGATAGGTCTTAATATTTACTGATGAACTTTAATCAGCAGATCCAAATGAGACACAGTTGTCTGTCTGTTGGTAATCGCTCTTCTTCTTCTTCTTCTCCATCTTCTTCTTCTGTGGTTGGTATTGTTGGCGGTGTAACGTTGAGAGCTCGGGAGAGACGTCGACCTCCGGCTGATCCCGCCGAATGTTTGGAGTCAAACTTCAGCTCCGTCTGATCTATCGGCCGCTGTGTTTAGGACCGAACCTTCACACTCACTCAGCACACACACAATGGATCACACACCGGGGACAGGGTGTGTGTGTGTGTGTGTGTGTGTGAGTGTGTGTGTGTGTGTGTGTGTGTGCTGAACATATTCCTCGTCTCCGTCAGCAGCCGATAGTTCAGCTCATTACAGGATCATACATCAGCGCTGGCCTGACCTCCCTCCTCTCTCTGTTTCTTTAGCTGTGACTCAAACATTTCTGGACCGAAGACGTCAGAACGAAACTACTTCTTCTGTCTCGTTCCCTAAAAAAAAAAATCCTCCAAATGTGAAGAAACCATCAGCTGGTTCTTCTTCTGCTGTCAGTTTTCAGTTTTCCCTTTTTCTATTTGATTGATTACAGCTGAAGTTCACACAGTACAGACAGACACAATACAGCATTAACCCTCCTGTTGAGGAAAGGAAGGAAAGGAGAAAGGATGGAAGGGAGGAAAGGAAGGCAGGAAGAAGGAAGGAAAGGAGGGAGGAAGGAAGGATGGAAGGGAGGAAGGAAAGGAGGGTGGAAGGAAGGGAGGACGAAGGAAGGATGGAGGGGAGGAAGGGAGGAAGAAGGAAGGAAAGGAAAAAGGATGGAAGGGAGGAAGAAGGAAGGATAAAAGGGAGGAAGAAGGAAGGAAAGGAGGAAAGAAGGAAGGAAACGAGGCAGGAAGGAAGGTAGGAAGGAAGGAAGGTGCAAAATGCAGCCGCTCGCCTCTTAACTGGAGTACGTGAGAGGGAGCACATAACGCCCATCCTGGCCTCCCTCCACTGGCTACCTGAGCACATAACGCCCATCCTGGCCTCCCTCCACTGGCTACCTGAGCACATGACTCCATCCTGGCCTACCTCCACTGGCTACCTGAGCACATAACGCCCATCCTGGCTCCTCCCTCCACTGGCTACCTGAGCACATAACGCCCATCCTGGCCTACCTCCACTGGCTACCTGAGCACATAACGCCCATCCTGGCTCCTCCCTCCACTGGCTACCTGAGCACATAACACCCATCCTGGCCTCCCTCCACTGGCTACCTGAGCACATAACGCCCATCCTGGCCTCCCTCCACTGGCTACCTGAGCACATAACGCCCATCCTGGACTCCCTCCACTGGCTACCTGAGCACATGACTCCATCCTGGCCTACCTCCACTGGCTACCTGAGCACATAACACCCGTCCTGGCCTACCTCCACTGGCTATCTGAGCACATGACTCCATCCTGGCCTCCCTCCACTGGCTATCTGAGCACATGACTCCATCCTGGCCTCCCTCCACTGGCTACCTGAGCACATGACTCCATCCTGGCCTCCCTCCACTGGCTACCTGAGCACATAACGCCCATCCTGGCCTACCTCCACTGGCTACCTGAGCACATAACGCCCATCCTGGCCTACCTCCACTGGCTACCTGAGCACATAACGCCCATCCTGGTCTACCTCCACTGGCTAGCTGAGCACATAACGCCCATCCTGGCCTCCCTCCACTGGCTACCTGTGCACATAACGCCCATCCTGGCCTCCCTCCACTGGCTACCTGAGCACATGACTCCATCCTGGCCTACCTCCACTGGCTACATGAGCACATAACGCCCATCCTGGCATCCCTCCACTGGCTACCTTAGCACATGACTCCATCCTGGCCTCCCTCCACTGGCTACCTGAGCACGACTCCATCCTGGCCTCCCTCCACTGGCTACCTGAGCACATAATGCCCATCCTGGCATCCCTCCACTGGCTACCTGAGCACATAACTCCCATCCTGGCCTCCCTCCACTGGCTACCTGAGCACATAATGCCCATCCTGGCATCCCTCCACTGGCTACCTGAGCACATAATGCCCATCCTGGCATCCCTCCACTGGCTACCTGAGCACATAACGCCCATCCTGGCCTCCCTCCACTGGCTACCTGAGCACATAACGCCCATCCTGGCCTCCCTCCACTGGCTACCTGAGCACATGACTCCATCCTGGCCTACCTCCACTGGCTACATGAGCACATAACGCCCATCCTGGCCTACCTCCACTGGCTACCTGAGCACATGACTCCATCCTGGCCTCCCTCCACTGGCTACCTGAGCACGACTCCATCCTGGCCTCCCTCCACTGGCTACCTGAGCACATAATGCCCATCCTGGCCTCCCTCCACTGGCTACCTGAGCACATAACGCCTATCCTGGCATCCCTCCACTGGCTACCTGAGCACATAACGCCCATCCTGGCCTCCCTCCACTGGCTACCTGAGCACATAACGCCCATCCTGGCCTCCCTCCACTGGCTACCTGAGCACATGACTCCATCCTGGCCTACCTCCACTGGCTACCTGAGCACATAACGCCCATCCTGGCCTACCTCCACTGGCTACCTGAGCACATAACGCCCATCCTGGCCTCCCTCCACTGGCTACCTGAGCACATAACGCCCATCCTGGCCTCCCTCCACTGGCTACCTGTGCACATAACGCCCATCCTGGCCTCCCTCCACTGGCTACCTGAGCACATAACGCCCATCCTGGCCTACCTCCACTGGCTACCTGAGCACATAACGCCCATCCTGGCCTCCCTCCACTGGCTACCTGAGCACATGACTCCATCCTGGCCTCCCTCCACTGGCTACCTGAGCACATAACGCCTATCCTGGCCTCCCTCCACTGGCTACCTGAGCACATAACGCCCATCCTGGCCTCCCTCCACTGGCTACCTGAGCACATAACGCCCATCCTGGCCTACCTCCACTGGCTACCTGAGCACATAACGCCCATCCTGGCCTCCCTCCACTGGCTACCTGAGCACATAACGCCCATCCTGGCCTCCCTCCACTGGCTACCTGAGCACATAACGCCCATCCTGGCCTCCCTCCACTGGCTACCTGAGCACATGACTCCATCCTGGCCTCCCTCCACTGGCTACCTGAGCACATGACTCCATCCTGGCCTACCTCCACTGGCTACCTGAGCACATAACTCCCATCCTGGCCTCCCTCCACTGGCTACCTGAGCACATAACGCCCATCCTGGCCTCCCTCCACTGGCTACCTGAGCACATAACGCCCATCCTTGCATCCCTCCACTGGCTACCTGAGCACATAACGCCCATCCTTGCATCCCTCCACTGGCTACCTGAGCACATAACGCCCATCCTGGCCTACCTCCACTGGCTACCTGAGCACATAACGCCCATCCTGGCCTCCCTCCACTGGCTACCTGAGCACATAACGCCCATCCTGGCCTACCTCCACTGGCTACCTGAGCACATAACGCCCATCCTGGCTCCTCCCTCCACTGGCTACCTGAGCACATAACGCCCATCCTGGCCTCCCTCCACTGGCTACCTGAGCACATGACTCCATCCTGGCCTACCTCCACTGGCTACCTGAGCACATAACGCCCATCCTTGCATCCCTCCACTGGCTACCTGAGCACTTTAGAATCCATTTTAAGATTCTTTGATTTGTTCTTAAATCTTTAAATGGACTGGCCCCGCTCTACCTCTCCGAGCTCCTTCACCCCCACGCTCCTGCTCGGTGCCTCAGGTCAGCTGATCTGCTGCTCCTGGAGGTACCGAGGTCAAAGGTCAGGTCAGCTGATCTGCTGCTCCTGGAGGTACCGAGGTCAAAGCGGAAGCTCAGAGGGGATAGAGCATTTTCTGTAGCTGCTCCTAAACTATGGAACGAGCTTCCTTTAAATATTAGACAAGCCTCCTCACTGTCTGTTTTTAAAACTCGTCTTGAAACCCATTTTTATTCCTTGGCTTTCAACCCTGCATGAGACTCTGCTCCTGTTTTACTGTTTTATGGTTTGTTTGTTTGTTTTAACAATTTAATATATATTATATATATTTTTAATATCTTAGTATTTATTTCCTGTTAATTGTTTTTTACATTCCTGTGTTGTTTTATCTATTTATGTACAGCACTTTGTTTCAGCTGTGGTTGTTTTAAAGTGCTTTATAAATAAAGTTGAGTTGAGTTGAGTTGAGAAGGTAGGAGGGAAGGAAGGAAGGATGGACAAAAGAAGGAAGGAAGGAAGGTAGGAGGGAGGGAGGAAAGAAGGAAGGAGTGAGGGAGGGAGAAAAGAAGGGAGCAAAGAAAGAAAGAACAGTCAAAACAGACGGGTCAGCTGAAGTTCACACAGTACAGACAGACACAACACAGTATTAAAGACATAAATGGTTAATATATAACTTTAACATCTTTATTGGCTTTCTTTTATAGACTTCACACAGCAGCGTTCATTCATTCAGGTTAACGTCGGTCAAAGTGCTTCACAGACGAGAGTGTAGACCGAGAAGAACAAAAAGAGAAGAGAAAATAAGACTGATAAAAAATGAGAAAGGATGGAAGGGAGGAAAGGAAAGGAGAAAGGATGGAAGGGAGGAAGGCAGGAAGAAGGAAGGAGAGAGGGAGGAAGGAAAGAAAGGAAGGCAGGAAGAAGGAAGGAGCTAGGAGGGAAGGACGGAAGGACGGACAAAAGAAGGAAGGAAGGAATGGAGGAAGGAGGGAGGGAGGAAGAAGGAAGGAAAGGAATGTAAGGAAGGAAGTTAGGAGGAAAGAAAGACAGAACAGTCAAAACAGACATAAATGGTTAATATATAACTTTAACATCTTTACAGCAGCTTTCATTCATTCAGGTTAACGTCGGTCAAAGTGCTTCACACATGATTGAAGGAAGGAAAGGAGAAAGGATGGAAGGAAGGAAGGTAGGACGGAGGGAGGAAAGAAGGTTAACGTCGGTCAAAGTGTTTCACACATGATTGAAGGAAGGAAAGGAGAAAGGATGGAAGGAAGGAAGGTAGGAGGGAGGGAGGAAAGAAGGTTAATGTCAGTCAAAGTGCTTCACAGATGATTGACAAGCTGATAATAACACAGAACGAGTGTAGAGACCGAGAAGAACAAAAACAGAAGAGAAAATAAAAATGATAAAAAAGTAAAATAGAGAGAAAAAGAGAAAAAGTTAATTTAAAGGGTTAGGGTAAAAACACGAGTTAAAGTAGATTTAAAAAAGACAAAACAGGTTAGAAAGAGACAAACTAAAACATTCAGGTAGCAGAAAAGAGGAAGTCTGTTTTTACTTTAGTGAAAGTTGAGTCAGTTAGACTTTCTGATGTTCATGCTCTCGTCTATAAACAGATCTCGTTCAGGTTAATGAAGGTCAAAGTGTTTCATGGTTGATTGACAAGCTGATAATAAGAAAGAACGAGGGATGATAGAAAGGAGAGGAACAAAAACAGCAAAACTAAAAATCTGAAACTAATGTATGCAAGAGAAAGGGAAGGAAGGAAGGAAGGAAGGAAAAGAAGGAAGGAAGGACAGATGGAGTAAAGAAGGAAGGAAGAAAGAAAGAAAGAAAGAAAGAAAGAAAGAGAGGAAGAAAGAAAGGCCAGATGGAGGGAAAGAAGGCAGATCGATGGAAGGAAGGAAGGTAGGAAGGAGGGAAGGAAAGGAAGGAAGGAAGGACAGATGGATGGAAGGAAGGAAGGAAGGAAGGAAGGAAGGAAGGAAGGACAGAAAGGAAGGAAGGAAGGACAGATGGAAGGAAGGAAGGAAGGAAGGACAGATGGAAGGAAGGAAGGAAGGAAGGACAGATGGAAGGAAGGAAGGACAGAAGGAAGGAAGGACAGAAGGAAGGAAGGAAAGAAGGATAGATGGAAGGAAGGAAGGACAGAAGGAAGGAAGGAGGGAAGGAAGGAAGGAAGAAAGGACAGACGGACGCACAGATGGATGATGGAAGGAAGGCAGGAAGGGCAGATGGAAGGAAGGAAGGAAGGACAGATGGAAGGAAGGAAGGATGGAAGGAAGGAAGGACAGAAGGAAGGAAGGACAGACAGATGGAGGGAAGGAAGGATTACATTTTAAACAGAGTAACTAGTAATCTATCAGCTGCTGTCTGTTTCCATGTTTCAATGTTTCAATGTTTAAATGCAAATTTCAAACAAACCCCCCCCCCCCCCCACACACACACACACACAAAAAACAAACTGTGTGTGTGTGTGTGTGTGTGTGTGTGTGTGTGTGTGTGTGTGTGTGTGTGTGTGTGTGTGTGTAAAATGTAAATCAGTGACTTCTGTGATGTGAATGTTCTCGAGCGGATGTGAAAACTCGACTCACATTGTTCCCACCCGGCAGATCTCACGCGTCCGTCCTCTTCTTCTTCTGTCCGCCAAGGGGTCCAATCCGGCCAACTTTCCTTCCTTCCTTCCTTCCTTCCTTCCTTATTGTTAATGATCCGGCCCACATCAGATCATGTGGCCCCCCGTCCTAACCTGAGACACAGCTCAGTCATTATCTGAAAGGCGATAAACAAACATGAAAAAGAATCGTGATAAGATCGTCGAGCCTGAAATATCCTGATATTATATCTTTGCCACGTCGCCCTCCTCTAGCACTACATAGTAAACAGGAAGTGATTTCACACACAGCCCTGAAACTGCTGCACAGTACTTTATATCTACAGTAGTTTTAGTAGTTCTCTCCTTATGTCATTCCTTCCTTCCTTGCTTCCTTCCTTCCTTCCCTCCATCTGTCCTTCCTTCCTTCCTTCCTTCCTTCCATCTGTCCTTCCTTCCTTCCTTCCATCATTCATTCCATCGATCTGTCCTTCCTTCCTTCTTTCATTCCTTCCATCGATCTGTCCTTCCTTCCTTCCTTCATTCCTTCCATCGATCTGTCCTTCCTTCCTTCTTTCATTCCTTCCATCGATCTGTCCTTCCTTCCTTCCTTCTTTCCCTCCATCTGGCCTTCCTTTCTTTCTTCCTTCCCTCCATCTGTCCTTCCTTGTGCCCTCCTCTAGCACTACATAGTAAATAGGGAGTGATTTCGGACACAGCCCTGAAACTGCTGTACAGTACTTTATATCTGCAGTAGTTTGGGAGGTTTGGGAGGTTTGAGGAGTCTATAAAAGCTTGTTTTGGCCTGATTTCTGTGTTCAGATCTGCAGAAATGAATCACACCAAGCAGACAGGCAGGAAATCACACTGAGACTCATTAGATCTCAGTAAGGAATCACGACTTCCACTGCAGAACAAGCCTCTATTCTGTCACTGTGCACACACTCACACACACACACACACACACAGACACACACATTTATATATATATCTCCAAAATATATCCACTTAACTCACCCTGACAGCCCCCACCACCCCCCCCCCCCCCCCCCCTCCTCAGGTCCCCGCTGCTGTTGCTATTGTCCTAATACTCACAAGCCAATTTCGGCAAACCCAGTTAACAGCCTGCAGAAGTTAGACGAGCTGATAGACTGACAGCTCTCTGACAAAAGGCACACAGGAGAAATCCCCCCGCTGCTAATATCTGCTGTCAGCCCCGGCCGCATCTAAAACGCCGCTAATGCATCTCCGCTCCGCCGCCGTGCCCCCGCTGTCCCCCCAACCTCGCTCGCTGCAGCCGACAGACAGAAGAAGAAGAGTGATATGAATACTCGCTAACGTAACAATGCTAAAAAAAAAAAAAAAAAAAAAAGAAAGAGAGAGGTGGGGGGAGAAAAAAAAACCTCTTTCTAATGGCGCCGCCAAATAGCGAAACATATTTTGTGTGACAAAAGGAAGCGCCTGAGCGGGGAGGGGGGGGGCGGAGGGGGGGCAGAGAGGGGGGGGGCGATGTTCAATCTTCCCAGGTGTCACTGCCTTCACACAGGAGAGGAAATGGGTGCCAGACAGAGAGACATCAAACCCCAGAAGTGCATCCTAAGTAGGCGTCATGTAGCAGAGAGCTGAGTGATAGTGATAGCAGCATGATGATGATGATGATGATGATGATGATGATGATGATAGTGCTGCTATTTGGTTTTGATGGGACGCCGTTTTGTCCCAAACAGTTTGTGTCGCCGCTCTCAGTGTTTGGCGGCGCCACTAAGAGCAAAGCTTGGAAAACAAAAGGGTATGTTTTATTGTGGCGGGGTGGCAGCGGAGGAAGGTAGCGCCTCAGTTTAACGTCACGTTTTAACCGACTGAATCGTGTTCGGTTTGTTCAGGAAACAGTCAGACAACCAGGCGGGGAGCTCCGGTCCTCTGAAATGAGGCCAACCAGGAAGTAACTTAGAGCTGCATTCTATCAAAAGGCCACCAGGGGGCGACCGTCTCTATACAAGTCAATGGAGAATTCACCAACTTCTCACTTGATTTCTAACCTCAGTAAACGTTTTCAAAATGTGTTTATGGTCTCAATCGCTAGTTTAAAGCCTTCTTCAATGCAGTATGATGTTCATTTGGGACATTTTGGCCTCCCTGATTTTATATGTGACGATAAAGCAGGGTATGCATTAGGGCGTGGCTACGTCCTGATTGACAGGTTGATTGACCAATGTCCTCCAGATCCAGCCCTCATAACCATAGCAACCTCCCCGCTCCGCCCATGGCCCCGCCTCATGCCCATATAAGTAGAATCCGTGTTTTTATTTTTCCCAGCATGCACCTGAAATTTTCAAGATGGCGCTGCCTAGATTAGAAACTATTGGCTTCCGAGCAGCAGTCCACAAACCAATGGGTGACGTCACGGATGTTACGTCTGTTTCTTTTATACAGTCAATGCAGCCGACGCTTGAGAGGTTAAAATGTCCTCCGACTGGCGGCTGAACGGTACGGTCGAGTAGGCGTGAAAAGAACAATGCGTGCATCTCAAACATCAACATCTTCATCTAGCAGCTGTAGTTGTTTAACGACGTCAATACATGGGTCAAAATATTCCAACACAGGTGGAAAAACTCCATTGTGCCTCTGTCTCCTCGTCTCCATAGTAACAGCTGGTTAATACCTGCCCTTCAAACTTATTATTTATAGACTCAGTTACTGTCAGCAGCATTACCTTCAGGTTCGGTAAATCACAATGTGTGTGCTAAATAACATATTTATATTTTCTCCTCCCTGTATTTTACGCACTGCTGTAAAAGTGCCTCATATTACATTCATTAGGGTAAACTACTAATATTACATTCATTACGGTAAACTACTGATATTACATTCATTACGGTAAACTACTGATATTACATTCATTACGGTAAACTACTGATATTACATTCATTAGGGTAAACTACTAATATTACATTCATTATGGTAAACTGCTAATATTACATTCATTACGGTAAACTACTAATATTACATTCATTACGGTAAACTACTGATATTACATTCATTACGGTAAACTACTGATATTACATTCATTACGGTAAACTACTGATATTACATTCATTAGGGTAAACTACTAATATTACATTCATTACGGTAAACTGCTAATATTACATTCATTACGGTAAACTACTGATATTACATTCATTACGGTAAACTACTAATATTACATTCATTACGGTAAACTACTAATATTACATTAATTACGGTAAACTACTAATATGTTCATTACGGTAAACTGCTAATATTACATTCATTACGGTAAACTACTAATATTACATTCATTACGGTAAACTACTAATATTACATTCATTACGGTAAACTACTAATATTACATTCATTACGGTAAACTACTACTATTACATTCATTACGGTAAACTACTAATATTACAGTCATTACGGTAAACTACTAATATTACATACATTACGGTAAACTACTGATATTACATTCATTACGGTAAACTGCTAATATTACATTCATTAAGGTAAACTACTGATATTACATTCATTACGGTAAACTGCTAATATTACATTCATTACGGTAAACTACTGATATTACATTCATTACGGTAAACTACTAATATTACGTTCATTACGGTAAACTACTAATATTACTTTCATTACGGTAAACTACTAATATTACTTTCATTACGGTAAACTACTAATATTACATTCATTACGGTAAACTACTAATATTACATTCATTACGGTAAACTACTAATATTACACTCATTACGGTAAACTACTAATACATTCATTAAGGTAAACTACTAATATTACATTCATTACGGTAAACTACTAATATTACCTTCATTAAGGTAAACTACTGATATTACATTCATTACGGTAAACTACTAATATTACGTTCATTACGGTAAACTACTAATATTACATTCATTACGGTAAACTACTAATATTACGTTCATTACGGTAAACTACTAATATTACATTCATTACGGTAAACTACTAATATTACATACATTATGGTAAACTACTAATATTACGTTCATTACGGTAAACTACTAATATTACACTCATTACGGTAAACTACTAATATTACATTCATTACGGTAAACTACTAATATTACATTCATTATGGTAAACTACTAATATTACATACATTATGGTAAACTACTAATATTACGTTCATTACGGTAAACTACTAATATTACACTCATTACGGTAAACTACTAATATTACATTCATTACGGTAAACTACTAATATTACATTCATTACGGTAAACTACTGATATTACATTCATTACGGTAAACTACTAATATTACATTCATTACGGTAAACTACTAATATTACATTCATTACGGTAAACTACTAATATTACATTCATTACGGTAAACTGCTAATATTACATTCATTACGGTAAACTACTAATATAACACTCATTACGGTAAACTACTAATATTACATTCATTACGGTAAATGTACTAAATGGACAGTGTGTGTTATCTCAGTGCGCTGCGTTAGTAGATCAGCTTGCACATTTTTTTGCAGGTGATGTCAAGTTTGCACACGTTTCTACACACGCAGACCTTTAATACTTCAGTGCTGCATGTTTCCATACTTCAGTGTGAATGCACCTAAATATTAAGAGGTGAAAGTACAGAAGAAGAGATTTGAGATTATGATCTTTACCTAAAGCTTACACAGCGCTCACATCATAAATCATCATTATTGTTTAACAGTGATGTGACAGTTTTGCAAAGCAGATGCTGATCACAGCTGATAGTGACGCCAGATTAGAAGTGAAACATGAAACTGACACAGTGACCAGATATCAGATTACACAGAGACACTTTCTCCACCTCCGAGTTAAAAACTGGAATTTATTTACAGTTTGATTCCTGAAGGGTCTGCAAGATGAGAAATCCAGAAATATATTTAAAGTAGGTTTAAAAGCAGCATCAGGTTTGTTAAATTGTACATTTAGTATTTTTGTTGGTTTTATATCATTTAAATGACATTTGCACCATTTTTTACCAAAAGTAAGACTGAATGCTCCTGAACATGTCAAATGGTGTAACCACAAAAGAATGATAGATATTAAATATTGTATCAGCTACAGTGTGTTTAAGTGGACTTATACTAATAATGGCTTCATTTAAAACATGTAAATGTTTCCTGGTCTCCATGGTAACCAGATGAAATGTAATATTTAGAACAATAGTATTCCATTAGCTTTATTTAATATAAAAGTTATAATGTAAGATCATGCCACACTAGTTGATATGGTGTTAGGTAGGAAGGAAGGAAGGAAGGAAGGAAGGAAGGAAGGAAGGATGTAAGATCATGCCAAACTAGTTGATATGGTGTTAGGTAGGAAGGAAGGAAGGAAGGAAGGAAGGAAGGAAGGAAGGAAGGATGTAAGATCATCCCAAACTAGTTGATATGGTGTTAGGTAGGAAGGAAGGAAGGAAGGAAGGAAGGATGTAAGATCATGCCAAACTAGTTGATATGGTGTTAGGAAGGAAGGAAGGAAGGAAGGAAGGAAGGAAGATGTAAGGTCCACAAAAAAAGAATGTGTGAAGTTATTCATACGTTTATTTTCATATTTTAACCCTTTAAATTTAAACTAAACCTCATCCATCAATCATAAATCAATCTATGACAGCAGGTGTACTTTACTTCCAGAGTCGTGTCATAACTTCACGATTAAAAAACAAACACATGAACGTCGTCGAAGAGCCAAAACTTCACTCTCACACTAGATAAATGCTCTCCTGTAACTTTCCTGCCGTGGAAATGTGAGAAGCTACTTATAGTCTAGTTCACAGATGATCTGATGCAATTCACACATGTCGGGATTTCATGCTACCGGCTCTGTTCAAACATTCATTCAGTCGTCCCGTCAGGCCGTGACAAGCCGCATGCCTCCACGCTATTGGAGCAGAACCGATGACATCACTTAAAATAACAGCACAGTATCACAGCAGCACTAAGCTCAAATCTCTGCCATCATGTCCTTTATCATCATTATCATTATTATTATTACTATTACATTATTCCATCAGTATGCACCCTTCAAATAATCTATTCTGTTGACGGCTTTTAAAGTTAATGCCGTCACTACATGAGATAAGGTTTGCCGGAGGTCGACACACACCTTTCCTCCTCTTCTTTCTTCTTCTTCTGTATTTGGAGGACTGTTAACCCTTTATAGGACACTCATTGAAAGGAAGGGAGGAAGGAAGGAAGGATGGAAGGAAGGAAGGAGGGAGGAAGGAAAGGAAGGAAGGGCGGAGGAAAGAAGGAAAGAAGGAAGGTAGGGGAGAGGAAAGAGAGAGAAGGAGGGGAAGGAGGAAGGGAAGGAAGAAGGAAGGAAGGAAGAAGAAAGGGGGATGGAGGAAGGAAAGAAGGAAGGGAGGCGAGAAGGAGGGAGGGAGGAAGAACAGATGGAAGGAAGGAAAGGAAGGAAGGACGGAGGAAGGAAAGAAGGAAGGGAGGCGAGAAGGAGGGAGGGAGGAAAGACAGATGGAAGGAAGGAAGGAAGGACGGAGGAAATAAGGAACGAGGGAGGGAGAAAGGAAAAGAGGAAGGGAAGAAAGAAGGCAGGGAGGAAGGAAAGGAAGGAAGGAAGGAAGGAAGGAAGGAAAGAAGGAAGGAAGGATATTTTGGGATATTTAACAGCACAGCCCAGCGGCACTAAGCTCAAATCTCTGCCATCATGTCCTTTATCATCATTATCATTATTATTATTACTATTACATTATTCCATCAGTATGCACCCTTCAAATAATCTATTCTGTTGACGGCTTTTAAAGTTAATGCCGTCACTACATGAGATAAGGTTTGCCGGAGGTCGACACACGCCTTTCCTCCTCTTCTTTCTTCTTTCTTCTTCTTCTTCTGTATTTGGAGGACTGTTAACCCTTTATAGGACACTCATTGAAAGGAAGGGAGGAAGGAAGGAAGGATGGAAGGAAGGGAAGGAAGGGAAGGAGGGAGGAAGGGAAGGAAGGAGGGAGGAAGGAAAGGAAGGAAGGAAGGGCGGAGGAAAGAAGGAAAGAAGGAAGGTAGGGGAGAGGAAAGAAAGAGAGAAGGAGGGGAAGGAGGAAGGGAAGGAAGAAGGAAGGAAGGAAGAAGAAAGGGGAATGGAGGAAGGAAAGAAGGAAAGGAGGAGAGAAGAAGGGAGGGAGGGAGAACAGATGGAAGGAAGGAAAGGAAGGAAGGACGGAGGAAGGAAGGAAAGAAGGAAGGGAGGAGAGAAGGAGGAAGGGAAGGAAGAAGAAAGGGGGATGGAGGAAGGAAAGAAGGAAAGGAGGAGAGAAGGAGGGAGGGAGGAAGGATAGATGGAAGGAAGGAAAGGAAGGAAGGAAGGAAAGGAAGGAAGGAAGGACGGAGGAAGGAAAGAAGGAAGGGAGGCGAGAAGGAGGGAGGGAGGAAAGACAGATGGAAGGAAGGAAAGGAAGGAAGGACGGAGGAAGGAAAGAAGGAAGGGAGGCGAGAAGGAGGGAGGGAGGAAAGACAGATGGAAGGAAGGAAGGACGGAGGAAATAAGGAACGAGGGAGGGAGAAAGGAAAAGAGGAAGGGAAGAAAGAAGGCAGGGAGGAAGGAAAGGAAGGAAGGAAGGAAGGAAAGAAGGAAGGAAGGATATTTTGGGATATTTAACAGCACAGTATCACAGCAGCACTAAGCTCTAATCTCTGCCATCATGTCCTTTATCATCATTATCATTATTATTATTACTATTACATTATTCCATCAGTATGCACCCTTCAAATAATCTATTCTGTTGATGGCTTTTAAAGTTAATGCCGTCACTACATGAGATAAGGTTTGCCGGAGGTCGACACACACCTTTCCTCCTCTTCTTCTTTATTCTTCTTCTTCTGTATTTGGAGGACTGTTAACCCTTTATAGGACACTCATTGAAAGGAAGGGAGGAAGGAAGGGCGGAGGAAAGAAGGAAAGAAGGAAGGTAGGGGAGAGGAAAGAAAGAGAGAAGGAGGGGAAGGAGGAAGGGAAGGAAGAAGGAAGGAAGGAAGAAGAAAGGGGAATGGAGGAAGGAAATAAGGAAAGGAGGAGAGAAGGAGGGAGGAAGGAAGAAGGAAGGAAGGAAGAAGAAAGGGGAATGGAGGAAGGAAAGAAGGAAAGGAGGAGAGAAGGAGGGAGGGAGGAAGAATAGATGGAAGGAAGGAAAGGAAGGAAGGACGGAGGAAGCAAAGAAGGAAGGGAGGAGAGAAGGAGGAAGGGAAGGAAGAAGAAAGGGGGATGGAGGAAGGAAAGAAGGAAAGGAGGAGAGAAGGAGGGAGGGAGGAAGAATAGATGGAAGGAAGGCAAGGAAGGAAGGAAGGACGGAGGAAGGAAAGAAGGAAGGGAGGCGAGAAGGAGGGAGGGAGGAAAGACAGATGGAAGGAAGGAAAGGAAGGAAGGACGGAGGAAGGAAAGAAGGAAGGGAGGCGAGAAGGAGGGAGGGAGGAAAGACAGATGGAAGGAAGGAAAGGAAGGAAGGACGGAGGAAGGAAAGAAGGAAGGGAGGCGAGAAGGAGGGAGGGAGGAAAGACAGATGGAAGGAAGGAAAGGAAGGAAGGACGGAGGAAATAAGGAACGAGGGAGGGAGAAAGGAAAAGAGGAAGGGAAGAAAGAAGGCAGGGAGGAAGGAAAGGAAGGAAGGAAGGAAGGAAGGAAGGAAAGAAGGAAGGAAGGATATTTTGGGATATTTAACAGCACAGCCCAGCAGCACTAAGCTCATATCTCTGCCATCATGTCCTTTATCATCATTATCATTATTATTATTACTATTACATTATTCCATCAGTATGCACCCTTCAAATAATCTATTCTGTTGACGGCTTTTAAAGTTAATGCCGTCACTACATGAGATAAGGTTTGCCGGAGGTCGACAGGAGGAAGGAAGGAAGGAAGGGAAGGAAGGAGGGAGGAAGGAAAGGAAGGAAGGGCGGAGGAAAGAAGGAAAGAAGGAAGGTAGGGGAGAGGAAAGAAAGAGAGAAGGAGGGGAAGGAGGAAGGGAAGGAAGAAGGAAGGAAGGAAGAAGAAAGGGCAATGGAGGAAGGAAAGAAGGAAAGGAGGAGATAACGAGGGAGGGAGGGAGAACAGATGGAAGGAAGGAAAGGAAGGAAGGACGGAGGAAGAAAAGAAGGAAGGGAGGCGAGAAGGAGGGAGGGAGGAAAGACAGATGGAAGGAAGGAAAGGAAGGAAGGAAGGACGGAGGAAGGAAAGAAGGAAGGGAGGCGAGAAGGAGGGAGGGAGGAAAGACAGATGGAAGGAAGGAAAGGAAGGAAGGACGGAGGAAGGAAAGAAGGAAGGGAGGCGAGAAGGAGGGAGGGAGGAAAGACAGATGGAAGGAAGGAAAGGAAGGAAGGACAGAGGAAATAAGGAACGAGGGAGGGAGAAAGGAAAAGAGGAAGGGAAGAAAGAAGGCAGGGAGGAAGGAAAGGAAGGAAGGAAGGAAGGAAGGAAGGAAGGAAAGAAGGAAGGAAGGATATTTTGGGATATTTAACAGCACAGCCCAGCGGCACTAACAGGTTAGTAGAGAGAGACAGGAAACAGGAGGCAGAGAGGGGGGCAATGACATACAGGATAGGACCGCTCGGTGTGGGATTCGAACCGGTGTCGCCTGCAGAGAGGACTGTAGCCTCTACACATGTGGTGGGTGCTCTACCCGCTGAGCTGAACTCCGCCAATGTCGTGATATTTGAGTTCGTCCACATCGCCCAGCTCTAGTCAGAGGTTTGTTTCTCCATTGTTGAACATGGGAAGAGCGACGGCAGCACACACACACATACACACACACACACACACACACACACACACTCACACACACACACACCTGCTTGTTTAAACCTTCCTCACCACGGTCGTAGTCTGGAGTTCTGAGCAGCTTCGACATTTTTGACCGAATGTGTTCAAACATTTTGCAGCTTCGGCCTCCAGATGTTTTATTCTTCCTGTCTTTGACCTTTTCTGCTCCACTTTTATCCATTTGGACAGACTTGTGTTATTTTCAAGTCAACCTCCACTCTCTGTCTGTCTCGATCTCTGACATCACACGGACGGATGGGGGGGGGGGCATCTCCTCCACCTCCTCCACCTCCTGCACCTCCTCCACCTCCTGCACCTACCTCACAGTATTGGTAACCTATTGACGATGTGTAAGCCCCAATCAAACGAGCTGTTCCAACATCAAATCATCAAGGACGCCATGTTTTTCCCATAGTGCTGCTGGTCATGTGGCCTAACTGAGATTTGCCAGAATTGGTTTCCCACATGTGTGATATTTTAATTTAGTGTTTTTTAGATCTTTATAGAGCTGTCTGATTATTATTTACAGATTATTCTTTGCAGCTGTGAGCACCACATAATGAAAAGAATCGTTAATGGCTTCAGAGAGTATAAGTTTAGGTTTCTGTATGAGTTTGGATCTTATATGAAGCTGTCTGTGTGTTTCCTGTTTCCTGTCAGGGGTCAAAGATTAAAAGAAGTTCTCCACCTGCACGAGTTCAGACGGGAGTCTTCAGAGTTTGAGGATTGGATGAACCAGCAGAGACAGACGGCAGAGTCTCAGGACCTCGGCAACGACTACCAACATGTTCAGGTTACATATTTATATTTAACCATGTCAGTAAATAGAAATAAAGTGAATAATTAAAATAATCTAGGGCTGTCAAACGACTAATTTTTAAAGTCGAGATTAATCTCAGAATTTCCATAGTTAATCACGATTAATGGCGTTTTGAATTGCATGTTTAAAATCCTGTTATTTAACATTTGAAGGCAGTTTTAAGCCCATAATGTAAAGCATTTCTTACCAGAGTGTCTTAACTGGGAATCAATCACGGCTCTGCTGCGACTCCCACACTCCAAAATGGTCCTTTGGTGGAGCTGAGGCTGGCTTGGCTGCACCTGGGTGTTTAGCGTGGAGGTGCTAACTCAAACTCCACGTACTCCGGTGGTAGTTAAACTCCGTTTGACACAGGTTGCATTTTACTTTTGACTTGTCAACTGAAGCGTCTGGAAGTGTTTTAAAGTTAAACAAGCCGTTCAAAAGTCCAGTAGCTCTCTTACTTTCCATCAGCGCGGTAGGTTTACTGCAGGAGGCCACTTCAAAGCATAGCGCTACAGCTAGAGGAGCCGTCTACGGGGGAGTAGAAGGGACAAAAAGGCTTGCAACATTAAAATGAGATTTTAAAAATTTAACGCGTTATGGATTGCATTAATCTAATCGCGATTAACACGTTAACGCTGACAGCCCTAATTATTATACATAACGAAATCCATTACAAAGTTCATATGTACAATAATATTTATGGAAAGTAAAGGAGAAAAAAAAGGGAAACTAAATGCTTCACCAGCTAGTCTACAGATAAATGTGTCTGTAGTTTGGTGGCTCTGTGACTTTTTTCAGCTTCTTCTCTGAACATGAAGCTGTGAAAGTGCTGAGAGGCTTTACGGAGCTTTATAGTTGGGTTTCAGCTCAGTGAGAGAGAAGATATGTCTTTAAGCTGCATAATTCTCTGTAGATATACATTACAGAAGCTTTAAACTACAGCAGCAGTGAGGAGAAGTAGTCCTGCCTGTCTGCCCTGCATCTGTACTGCAGCATCATCACCAAAGCAGTAACCACGGTAACCGCCTCCCATCCTGCATCTGCTGTACAGCCTCAGTCACCTACCTGCAGACCTACTTGTGCTTTAATGTGTTGGAGCAGATGCACACACACACACACACACACACCAGCTGGTTGGTGTGTGTATCTGTGTGTGTGTGTGTGTGTATGTGTGTGTGTATCTGTGTGTGTGTGTGTGTGTGTGTGTGTGTGTGTGTCAGAGCCCGGGAGCCTTTTCTTTGTTTAGTTGAAATGACAGCAACAGCTTCTCCCTGTCTACTGTTGTAAGATGTCAAACGCACACACACACATGTACACACACACAAACAAACACAATTACACGTACACACACACACACACACACACACACACACACACACACACACACACACACACACAGATACACACAAATCTAGATACACACTAATAAACAGGGAGTCGAAAGAGAGAGTGAAAGTCAGACAACGGAGTCTTCACCAAACACACACTGTTGTACTTTGTGTGTGTTTGTGTGTGTGTTTGTGTGTGTGTGTGTGTGTGTGTGTGTGTGTGTGTGTGTGTCTAAATGAGGGTTTCGCCCCTGCCTGCCTTCCTGCCTACCCCCCCCCCCACCCTCCACACACACACACACACCCTCAACCCTTCCTCCCACCCTCCACCCCTCATCCCTTCAGTTGCCTGCCGTCGGCCTGGAGACAGTTACCATGGAAACCGAGGACTTCGATGATGGAGGGGAGAGAGCGAGTGACAGCAGGAGTTGATTGGCAGAAGGAGACATTCTCTCTCTCTCTCTCTCTCTCTCTCTCTCTCTGTCTCTCTCTCTCTCTCTTTCTCTCTCTCTCTCTCTCTCTCTCTCTCTCCTGCTGTTTAATAATCTCCATTTACTGCTGAGATAGATTGATCTGGCAGATGAAAACAGCAGATCTACCTCTCTGTCTCTCTTTCTCTCTCTCTCTCTCTCTCTCTCTCTCTCTCTCTCTCTTTCTCTCTTGTCTGTTTCCCCCTTTGTCTTCATCAATCTCTCCCTGTCTTTTTCTTTTAAATCAAATCAAATCAAATCATCCTCATTGATGTGAATGTAGATGTCAGATTATTACATTACATATTTGCTACTGGTGTGTGTGTGTGTGTGTGTGTGTGTGTGTGTGTGTGTGTGTGTGTGTGTGTGTGTGTGTCTGTGTGTGTGTGAAAACATAAAAATAGATCAATAATTACAAGAAGACAAACATTTTAACCCTTAAATATTGTTTTCAGGGTCGAATTTGACCAGTTTTGTTATTTGAGAGCTATAAAATCACCATATACACATTTCTATTACTTTGACTTTTCTTAATGTGACACACAATTTACAAAAATGGAAATAAAATGCATCTTTTTCATGTGTTTTTGTGCAGCTGAAACACATTTTTATACATGCAAACATGCAAATTTGACATATTTATTAAACAAAAATTTAAAATCAGCATTTAAATGTGTCCAAATGTTCTCCTGGATGATTAATCAAACATGTATTAATGACTGATGGGGGAGTTTATGAATGTGAATTGGTGTATGGAGACTAATTATGAGTCAGAATATGAACAGTATGTGAGGGTTAATCAATAAATCAGCAATACAAAGCCCTATTTTTTCATATTTTTGGCACCACGGAGCGAGGAGAAGTGGAGTTGAAGCTCAGTTCATTTATACTCTGCAATATTTTGTCACTTTATTTGGTGAAAGCACAAACCCATAAACCTTCACTCATGTTCTGCTCATACTTCCACTTCTATGATTGACTCTCATTCAAAAGGCCTCCACATCCCTCCATTATTACTTCATATTAACAAATCATTCTGGTCTCAATCTATAAATACAGGCCTTCTAATAAGCGTGTTAGTGGTCATTTTGTAAAATTGTGGCACCATTATTAATAAGATTTAAAGACTTATAGCTTTTGATGATCTGCTGCGTGTAGGCGTTGATTGACAGCTGTGATTGACAGTCGGCTCACCTGCTGCTCTCGGCGGCGCCGGGGGGACTCACGCTGAGTCAAAGTATTGTCACACAATATTTCACAAAGTTTAACGTTTATTTGATTATGAAACCGGTTCTGCTAGTGTTTGTATTGTTAGTCGTATTTCTGGAGAAGAGTTAAAGCTTTTTCTCTTTTTGGGGGCGGGAGTCATCCGAAGCAACGAGCTGTGGAGCTGCTGATTGACTCTGACACAGATTGAAACTGAGATTTTATTAGAGATTAAATACACACACATACACACACACACACACACACACACACACACACACACACAGAGAGAGCAAAAGTGTGTGGTGTGTGTATTTAGTTTCCCAAGGCATCATTGGAAAAAACCACAGAGAAGAAAGAAAGGATGAGCGATGGACGACGTGAGAGAACAAGAAAAGACAAGCTCACGGGAGAGTGTGTGTGTGGGGGGGGGGGGGGCGATGTGTGAAAATTCACGCGCACACACATGAGTCACACACACACACACACACAGAAAGACACACACATACACATACAAACAACAGTGGCAAGATTTAATACGCCGTTGAGGGTATTGAGGGTGTGGAGGTGTGATTTGGGGGTGGAGGAGGGGGGAGTGGGAAACGCCGCCGCTGCCTCCGGTGTATTGGATCATCAACCACATCCCAAGACACACAAGCACACACACACACACACACACACACACACACACACACACACGTTTATTAGGTGGAGCAGGTACAGCTGGGACTTGGATTTAAAGACAACACCACCTGGCCTGATGGTAGTCTGACAGTGATTAACACAAAGACACAGATGCGTTTTATACAATGGTTCAACCAAATACAGAGATCACTCAACACCTTCCTCTTCTTCTTCTTCTGCTTCTTCTTCTTCTTCTTCTTCTTCTTCTGCGACAGCACAGACGGCGTTTTGTTGTTCTCCAGCTCGTGTTTTTATATGTTCAATTTGTGAAGGTAAATGTGACAGTATAGGATATTTAGTGAGATACTGTTTTTATTATTAGAGTCTCTTTGTGATGGAAAATCCACTGTCCTCCTTCTGTAGAAACTTGTGTTTAAAGCTTTATTGATCATTGTATCAGTAAAACATTAATACTTTATAAATATGAAATAAAACCTGCAACACATTTCATATTTTAATCATGTTGTTTGTGTTTGAAATACAAGCAAATAAAACCAAAATTCATCTTATCCAGAAACACTGCTGATAAATGTCGACCTTTGACAGTCACATGATCCTAATAGTATACCTAATACAGTACATATACTGCAACGTACTAATACTCTATTACAAGTAATAGTACTGCAGTATTATAGTGATGTAGTATGCAGTATTACAGTAAAAGTACTGCAGTATTATAGTGATGTAGTATGCAGTATTACAGTAAAAGTACTGCAGTATTATAGTGATGTAGTATGCAGTATTACAGTAAAAGTACTGCAGTATTATAGTGATGTAGTATGCAGTTTTACAGTAAAAGTACTGCAGTATTATAGTGATGTAGTATGCAGTATTACAGTAAAAGTACACAAGCTTTGAATGAGAAGAAAACACTTTGATCACTGTTGATAAAAATCATCTTTATTGATTATTGAAGCTTCAGATTGTTGACACATCCAATCAGTAAAGTGTGATCAATGATTTCATGTTCAGATTGAATTCATCCACACAGTTAGTTAGTGTAACCCAGAATGTCAGCTATGTACAAGAACATCATTAATGATTATTATCATGATCATTACAGTTTGATTGAACATTTCTTTATGAATTTACAAAGTGATGAGAACAAAATATCTGTGATGAAGGAAGTTCTGCTGTTTTCTCTGTTTAAGAAACAACAGACACAAATACATCAATACAAACATGAAACTAACATTTAGAACAAAGAGAAGTTCACATTTTCATCTGAAGAAATGTCAGTGAAGGTTAAAAACATGATGATGAGCAGTGAGAGACTCCATGGATAAAAACACACAGGAAAAAGTCACATTTAAAGAAACTGATAATATAAACGACACATACATAAAGTGAAATAAAGTGTTGAATATCCCTATTAGCATGTCAGCTGATCTCTGAGCAGCTCAGAAACATGGAGACTAAAACATGAAGAATTACAACATCTGACACATGAAGTCTGAAATGACTTCTGTCTATTTCACTTTACACAACTCAGTTGTAGATAAAGGATAAACCCAAAATCCAGCATAGATAGGCTGAGTGAATGTGGTCTGGACTCTGTGGAGGAGAGTCATGGTTTCAGAGACGCTGTAGAAGGACAGAATACCTGCTCTGTGATCCAGGTACACTCCGACTCTGGAGGAAACAGGACCTGAGACGGGAGTTTTAATGTTGTTGAACCAAAATTCATGACTGTCAGTGTCACAATATAAAGACCAAGATTTGTCATTACGTCCAAATACAGATTCACGTCCTGCTCTGCTGATGTTCTTGTATGCGACTGCTACACGAACTCCTCCCCACATCCCTCCTCTCCACTCCACCTCCCAGTAACAACGTCCAGTCAGACTCTCTCTACTCAGGACCTGACACTGATTAGTGAATCTGTCTGTGTGTCTAGAATAAGACTGTGGATTCGTCCATTCTACTTTTCTGTTCCCCTCAGATAATAACAGATGTGTGTTTACTGTGTTTGGATCCAGAGTAATTTCACGTGAATATTTTAAGAACTCAGCTCTGGTCTTGGGCTCTGGTTGTGGCAGTAAAACGTCAACTTCAGTCACTGCTAGTGAGATGTTTGTCCATTTGTCCCTCAGGAGGTCCTGTAGTTTATCTCTGAGCTCTGACACAGCTGCTGTCACATCCTCAAAGTATCTGAGAGGACGGATATTGATGCTGGATGAGTCTGTAGGTTCACTGAGTTGTGACACTGAGGGGTAGTTGTGTAGAAACTGGTTGTGATCCTCTGTGTGTGAGAGCTGCTTCAGTTCAGCGTCTTTCCTCTTCAGCTCAGTGATCTCCTGCTGCAGCTTCTCCTGAAGCTGTTTGACTCCACCCACTTCAGTTTCCTGCTGGGATCTGATCTGCTGCTTCACATCAGTGCTTCTTTTCAGGAGGAGACGGATCAGCTGACTGAAGATCTTCTCACTGTCCTCCACTGCTTTATCAGCAGAGCGACTGATGACCTTAAACTCCTGTTGAAGCAGCTTCATATCTTTCTCTCTGTCCTGGATTCTCTGCTGGATGTTTAGTCGACTCACCTCGAGCTCTCTCTGCCTCTCAGTCCTTTCTGCTGCAGCTGAGACTGTGTCGTGGCCTTTATGATCCTCCATAGTGCACAGATAACAGATACACTTCTTATCTGTACGGCAGAATATCTTCATCACCTCATCATGATGAGAGCAGATGTTCTCCTGGAGCTTCTCCGAGGGCTCCACCAGCTTGTGTTTCTTTAATTTGGTTGATTCAAAGTGAGACTGGAGGTGATTCTCACAGTAAGACATCAGACACGTCAGACAGGACTTGAAGGCTTTCACCTTCCTCCCAGTGCAGACATCACAGGCCACATCTTCAGGTCCAGCATAGCAGTGATCAGCAGGAGCAGCTTGGAGTCCAGTCTTCTTCAGCTGCTCCACTAAAGCTGCTAACATGGTGTTTTTCTTCAGGACAGGCCTCGGCCTGAAGGTCTGTCTGCACTGAGGGCATCTGTAGATCTTCCTCTGACCCTCTCCATCCCAGTGTGATTTAATACAGCTCATACAGTAGCTGTGTCCACAGGTAGTAGTCACCGGATCCTTCAGTAGATCCAGACAGATCGAACAAGAGAAAGTTTCTCGGTCCAGCTGATCTTTCTGCGCCATTTCAGCTCTCAGAGGCAACGACTGTCTGAGCTTCACTTCCTGATAAGTTTAATAAGTTTGAACTTTGATCTGAACAACATGTGATTAAGTCATAAATGCAGCCTGACAGCTCTGTACTGCGTCACATGTTGGTTACACCCATCTACAAACTGTAGATTTAAAGGGAGAGAACAATGAACTCTGATCCCAGAGTGGAGCTTGTTGTGTTTAAAGCTTTATTGATCATTGTATCAGTAAAGCTTTAATACTGTATCAATATGAAATAAAACCTGCAACACATTTCATATTTTAATCATGTTGTTTGTGTTTGAAATACAAGCAAATAAAACCAAAGTTCATCTTATCCAGAAACTCTGCTGATAAATGTCGACCTTTGACAGTCACATGATCCTCTGTAGAAACTGTCAGCAGCAGTACTGGAAGAAGTACTCAGATACTTTACTGCAGTAAAAGCTGCAATGTACTAATATTATACAAGTAAAAGTACTGCAGATTATAGTGATGTAGTATGCAGTAATTACAGTAAAAGTACTGCAGTATTATAGTGATGTAGTATGCAGTATTACAGTAAAAGTGCTGCAGTATTATAGTGATGTAGTATGCAGTATTACAGTAAAAGTACTGCAGTATTATAGTGATGTAGTATGCAGTATTACAGTAAAAGTACTGCAGTATTATAGTGATGTAGTATGCAGTATTACAGTAAATGTACTGTAGTATTATTATGTGAACCTTTAATAAACTCTCATTGTAGTTTTCACATTTTCCTCCACAAGCTTTGAATGAGAAGAAAACACTTTGATCACTGTTGATAAAAATCATCTTTATTGATTATTGAAGCTTCAGATTGTTGACAACATCCAATCAGTAAAGTGTGATCAATGATTTCATGTTCAGATTGACTTCATCCACACAGTCAGTTAGTGTAACCCAGAATGTCAGCTATGTACAAGAACATCATTAATGATTATTATCATGATCATTACAGTTTGATTGAACATTTCCTTATGAATTTACAAAGTGATGAGAACAAAATATCTGTGATGAAGGAAGTTCTGCTGTTTTCTCTGTTTAAGAAACAACAGACACAAATACATCAATACAAACATGAAAACTAACATTTAGAACAAAGAGAAGTTCACATTTTCATCTGAAGAAATGTCAGTGAAGGTTAAAAACATGGTGATGAGCAGTGAGAGCCTCCATGGATAAAAACACAAAGGAAAAAGTCACATTTAAAGAACTGATAATATAAACGACACATACATAAAGTTAATAAAGTGTTGAATATCCCTATTAGCATGTCAGCTGATCTCTGAGCAGCTCAGAAACATGGAGACAAAATCATGAAGAATTAGAACATCTGACACATGAAGTCTGAAATGACTTCTGTCTATTTCACTTTACACAACTCAGCTGTGGATCCATCATAATAAACATAAAGTCCGGCATAGAGAGGCTGAGTGAATGTGGTCTGGACTCTGTGGAGGAGAGTCATGGTTTTAGAGACTCTGTAGAAGGACAGAATACCTGCTCTGTGATCCAGGTACACTCCGACTCTGTAGGAAAACAGGACCTGAGACGGGAGTTTGAATGTTGTTGAACCAAAATTCATAACCGTTGATGTTGATTTATACTACTTTATATACAGTTAGCTAGTTTATACTACTGTATATACAGTTAGCTAGTTTTATACTACTTTATATACAGTTAGCTAGTTTATACTACTTCATATACAGTTAGCTAGTTTATACTACTTTATATACAGTTAGCTAGTTTACACTACTTTATATACAGTTAGCTAGTTTATACTACTTTATATACAGTTAGTTAGTTTATACTACTTTATATACAGTTAGCTAGTTTACACTACTTTATATACAGTTAGCTAGTTTATACTACTTTATATACAGTTAGCTAGTTTATACTACTTTATATACAGTTAGCTAGTTTATACTACTGTATATACAGTTAGCTAGTTTATACTACTTTATATACAGTTAGCTAGTTTATACTACTTTATATACAGTTAGCTAGTTTATACTACTTTATATACAGTTAGCTAGTTTATACTACTTTATATACAGTTAGCTAGTTTATACTACTTTATATACAGTTAGATAGTTTATACTACTTTATATACAGTTAGCTAGTTTACACTACTTTATATACAGTTAGCTAGTTAATACTACTTTATACAGTTAGCTAGTTTATACTACTTTATATACAGTTAGCTAGTTTATACTACTTTATATACAGTTAGCTAGTTTACACTACTTTATATACAGTTAGCTAGTTTACACTACTTTATATACAGTTAGCTAGTTTATACTACTTTATATACAGTTAGCTAGTTTAGTCCAGTGGTTCCCAACCTAGGGGTGGGGCCCCCTCCAAAGGGTCAGCAGATAAATGTGAGGGCTGCTGAGATCATTAATGGGAAAGAAGAAAAAACAAAGTTCTGATAAACAAATGTGTTTTCAGTTTTTGGACTTTTTCTCTAATCTTTGATTTTTGCTGAAATATTGGATCATTTGAACATTTATTGAAATGAAAGCATGTGAGAAGTTTAGAGGGAAAAATCAGTATTTGGTGGAGCTGTTAACAACTCATAGACATCTGAAATGTGAGTCGACTACACACTGCTTTATCACTAAAGGTGTGTCAGTGTAAAAAAAGAAGAAATAAAGATCGTCAGTCAGAAAAATCTAAAATGAAGGGAGGAGGAAGTAAACAAAGAGACAAAGAGATAAACAGTGACAGGACTGTTGGAGAGTTGCTGAATTCCCCCCGACCACCGACACACTAACAGAGACAGACACAGTGATATGATGTTTAATAGGACACACACACACACACACACACACACACACACACACACACAACACACACACACATATAAAACCCCGGAGGCTGCAGGAGCTGCAGGGATTTGTTGCTGAAGTCTTTGTGTCTGTAAACTCAGGAAGACTGTTGGGAAAACAGAAAACCCAGAGCTGTGAGTGACACACACACACACACACACACACACAGCTGTATGGACTGCAGTGTAGTAATAGTAGAAAACAGCAGAGATGTCTTTCTGTTGTGCATTTATAAAACCAAAAGAAGCTTAAATAATGAATTCAGTTTCCTGCCCCTGCTGCTGTAGAGGTATAAATACATTCAACACACACTACTACTTCTACAGTTAGCCAGTCAGCCGAATTAGCCGCCGAGCTAGCCGACAAGTAGCCGCCGAGCTAGCAGTTGAGCTAGCTGCCGAGCTATCCGACAAATTAGCCGCCGAGCTAGCAGTTGAGCTAGCCGTCGAGCTAGCCGACGAGTTAGCCGACGAGCTAGCCGTCGAGTTAGCCGCCGAGCTAACAATTGAGCTAGCCGCCGAGCTAGCAGCTGAGTTAGCCGCCGTGTTAGCCGCCGAGCTAGCGGCACAAAGCTCTCAGATGTAGTGTCCATGTTTCTGCAACAGAGACAGAGACTGCTTTTTACAGAACTTTGAAGCCTAATTTAATATATTTGGCGATTTTTTTAATCATTCAAAACATATTTATTCTTACTTACTGTACACAGACTTAAACATGTTACTTAATATATATTGCTGTTTTTAATTCTTATATTTAGTAAATAAATCATGATGTGGGCTTAGTTGGAGCACACATGGGCTTTAAATTGAGTCATAGTACCAATTAAACCCACTTTATTCATCAAATATCTTTATTTTATATTCCTGAATCTACATGAAGTAATGAATACATTTTCAAATGAGATATAAATGTTGCTTTATTAGAAATGATCTCCCTTATAAATCATGTCAGTATCCATTAAAACACAGCTGGACTTAGATTTTGGTGCTTCATAGAAAACACTTAGCTACCCTAACAGCTGATCTTAGATGTTAGGAAGGAAGGAAGGAAGGAAGGAAGGACAGATTTCACCATAAAAATAATAATAATACAAGAAATATGATTAAATTATACTTTGAACTTGGCTAGAACTACCCAAATGTTTCTTACTTTTAACCTAAAATATTCAGAGTTTGTCGTCTTTTGACCACAGAGCTTAAAACTGAATGTAATCCTCATCATCAGACTGGTTTTTACTGGGCAGCTCCCAGTCTGAGCCTGAACCTTTACAGGATAACAAAACAAAAAGGAGGACAAAAAAAAACAAAAACCATAATATTGATTTGAGGAAAGATGTCAGCTGTGAGTGTGATGCCGACAGTGATGCTGCTCTGTTTGTTTCAGACGAACAAAGACGAGAGCAGCAGCGTCAGCCGGCTGATTAGCACCGAAAACAAAAGCACGCAGGCTGCACTCATCCTCTTTATTAACGAGCTGTTGTCTTGTTGTAATGACACCTAGACACAAACAGTGAGGACCGCGTTCTCACACTGTGACAATGACAGACAGCCGCACACACACACACACACACACACACACACACACACACACACACACACACACACACACAGGATTACACTGATACACAAGGACGATAATAAAAGCTGGTGGAAGGAAGGAAGGAAGGTAGGAAGGAAGGGAAGATGGATGGTAGGAAGGAAGGATGGATGGAAGGAAGGGAGGGAGGGAGGAAGGATGGATGGAAGGAAGGATGGACAGGAGGGAGGGAGGGAGGGAGGAAAGAAGGAAGGAAAGGAGGGAGGGAGGAAGGAAGGATGGATGGATGGATGGATGGATAAATGGAAGGAAGGAAGGGAGGGAGGGAGCGAAGAAGGAAGGGAGGGAGGAAAGGAGGAAGGATGGAAGGAAGTGAAGATGGATGGATGGAAGGAAGGAAGGATAGACGGAAAGGAAGGAAGCGAGGGAGGGAAGAAGGAAGGATGGATGGAGGAAGGAATTGAGGGAGGGAGGGTTAGGGTTAGGGTAATGACACCTAGACACAAACAGGGAGGACGCGTTCTCACACTGTGACAATGACAGACAGCCGCACACACACACCACACACACACACACACACACACACACACACACGATAATGTTTTCTTTAGTCTGATAGAGATCGGTCCGAGTGAGTGGGGAATGACTCTGAATGAAGCTGGTGGAAGGAAGGAAGGAAGGAAGGTAGGAAGGAAGGGAAGATGGATGGTAGGAAGGAAGGATGGATGGAAGGAAGGGAGGGAGGAGGAAGGATGGATGGAAGGAAGGATGGACAGGAGGGAGGGAGGGAGGGATGAAGGAAGGAAGGATGGATGGATGATGGATGGATAAATGGAAGGAAGGAAGGGAGGGAGGGAGCGAAGAAGGAAGGGAGGGAGGAAGGGAAGATGGATGGATGGAAGGAAGGGAAGATGGATGGATAAATGGAAGGAAGGAAGGGAGGGAGGGAGCGAAGAAGGAAGGGAGGGAGGAAAGGAGGAAGGATGGATGGAGGAAGGAATTGAGGGAGGGAGGGTTAGGGTTAGGGTAATGACACCTAGACACAAACAGGAGGACGCGTTCTCACACTGTGACAATGACAGACAGCCACACACACACACACACAACACACACACACATACACACACAGGATTACACTGATACACGAGGACGATAATGTTTCTTTAGTCTGATAGCGATTGTGGTCCGAGTGAGACGTCTCAACCAAACTACGTACAATCTTTGGATGTTTGTTTTTTTGTGGGGAATGACTCTGAATGAAGCTGAAGGATGGAAGGAAGAAAGGAAGGAAGGAAGGAAGGAAGGAAGGAAGGAGGGTGGAAGAGGAAGGATGGATGGAAGGAAGGAAGGGAGGAAGGAAGAAAGTGAGGGGAGGGAGGAAGGAAGGGAGGATGGATGGATGGATAAATGGAAGGAAGGAAGGAAGTAAGGGAGGGAGGGAGGAAAGGAAGGAAGGATGGATGGATGGAAGGACAGAAGGAAGGAAAGGACAGAAGGAAGGGAGGGAGGAAGGAAGGAAGGAAGAAGGAAGGACGTGAGGGAGGGAGAGAGGGAGGAAGGAAGGAAGGACAGAAGGAAGGTAGGAAGGAAGGATGGAAGGAAGGAAGGGAGGATGGATGGAAGGAAGGGACAGAAGGAAGGACAGACGGAAGGAAGGGAGGGAGGGAGGAAGGGAGGACAGACGGAAGAAAGGAAAAAAGCATGGAAGGAAGGGAGAGAGGGAGGAAGGAAGGAAGGACAGAAGGAAGGTAGGAAGGAAGGAAGGATGGATTGAAGGAAGCTGGTGACCTCTGACCTTTTACTCTAGACACACTCAGGCTGGTTATTTTGGTAAAGTTTTAGTCACAGTTTGGTTATTGTGAGATTTTATCCAGTTTTAAACTCTTCAACTTGATTTATAAAGCACTGTAACCCTTGGCTGATTCTCCACAGAAGCGAATGTCTGACTGTAAATCCACCTGCACAAAAAAAAATATAAAAACTAAATATATATAAATGAATAAATAAATAATCTGTCATCTTCAGGGAGTAAAAAGACTGAGTCATGATTTAAAAACCAGGAAAGAGAAAATCCCTGATGTTGTTTCTGACGGTAAACAAGTGTTTTCCTCCAGTCATCACTTCAGAGAGACTCCTGCTGTGTGTGTGTGTGTGTGTGTGTGCGTGTGTGTGTGTGTGTGTGTGTGTGTGTGTGTGTGGTGTGTGTGTGTGTGTGTGTGTGTGAATGTAAATGACATAGCACCTTCACAACGTAAAGACACAAACACTTGCATGGACTCTGAGTACCGAGGTAAATACACAGCATGGGTGAGGCTGCAGTGTGTGTGTGTGTGTGTGTGTGTGTGTGTGTGTGTGGTGTGTGTGTGTGTGTGTGTGTGTGTGTGTGTGTTGAAGGATGGAGAGTTAAGACAATGGCACTCGTCTCTTGTGGCGGGATTGTTTGTAGCAGAGCCGGCTTTGTGGGCAAACATGGTGAAGTTAAACATGTTTGTTAAAAGAGAGAGAGAGAGAGAGAGAGAGGAGAGAGAGAGAGAGAGGAGAGAGAGAGAGAGAGAGAGAGAAAGGGGGGAGAGAGAGAGAGAGAAAGGGGGGGAAGAAAGAGAGAGAAAAGGGGGGAGAGAGAGAGAGAAAGGGGGAGGGAGAGAGAGAGAAAAAGGGAAAGAGAGAGAAAGGGGAGAGAGAGAGAAAGGGGGGGAGAGAGAGATAGAGAGAGAAAGGGGGAGAGAGTGAGTGAGAGAGAGAAAGAGGGAGAGACAAAGGGAAAGAGAGAGAGAGAGAAAGGGAAAGAGAGAGAGAAAGGGGGAAAGCGAGTGATAGAAAGAGAGACAGATAGACAGAGAGAAGGGAGAAAGGGAAAGAGAGGGATAGAGAGAGAGAGAAAGGAGAGAGAGAGAGAGAGAAAGGGAGAGAGAGAGAGAAAGGGGGGAGAGAGAGATAGAGAGAGAGAGAAAAGGAGAGAGAGAGAGAGAGAGAGAAAGGGAGAGAGAGAGAGAGAAAAGGAGAGAGAGGGAGGAGAGAGAGAGAAAAGGAGAGAGAGAGAAAGAGAGAGAGAGAGAAAGGGGGGAGAGAGAGAGAGAGAGAGAGAAAGGGGGAGAGAGAGAGGGAGAGAAAGGAGAGAGAGAGAGAGAGAGATAGAGAGAGAAAGAGAGAGAGAGTGTCCCAGTGTTACCTGCTTATTTATCATATAATGATTATCTTTACACTATTTTTAATCCCGTTCCTGTGTAATAGTCTGAGATGTTCATAATGTGTCAGAAGCATTTATAAAAGTGTGAGTATCCTGAACACACTGGAGATAAAAGCTGATTCACAGCAGATAACAGAGACAGGAAGACACATGAGTTTTTATATCAGCGGGCATGAAACATGTTTTCATTCCCAGAACAATGTGTCTGAGCTTCACTGAACACTATCTGTCTGTCTTATCTTTAATAAATATGATCTCATATTATCACTTATAAAAACAACTCTTTCTGATGATTCTGGTTTTAGTCATATTAAGTGATATCTGACACATTACAGTCTTTAGCATCAGATTCCCTCTTAGTGTTTCCTGTTGAGCTGTGGTGGAAGTATAGTAACACAAAGACTTACTTCCTCTTTCTTTCTTTCTTTCTTTCTTTCTTTCTTACTTTCTTACTTACTTATTTACTTACTTTCTTCCTCTTCTTTCTTTCTTTCTTTAAGATACCAAACAGGCTCAGTCGGCTAAATAACCTCAGTATGCTGCAGTAAAATATCAGTTGGCTGGACAGAAGGAAGGAAGGAAGGACAGAAGGAAGGAAGGAAGGAAAGGAGGGAGGGGAGGGAGGGAGGGAGGGAAGGAGGGAGGAAGGAAGGAAGAATGGATGGAAGGAAGGAAGGACAGAAGGAAGGGAAGGAAGGAAGGACGGAAGGGGAGGAAGGAAGGAAGGAAAGGAGGGAGGGAAGGAGGGAGGAAGGAAAGGAAGGGAGGGAGTGAGGAAGGAAGGAAGGAAGGAAGGAAGGAATTGAGGAAGGGAACACATATTCAGTCTGTACTGGAATATCTTTACGTGATTTCCAGTTAAAAACTCCTTATTTATCTTCTACTGGTCCTTTATGCAGCCGCTCAGTTCAGCCTCTGTCTGTTAACAGGCTGTTTTACTTCCTGTCTCTTTAAGCCCCCGCCCCCCTCCTCCTTTATTTACTCCAAATGTTCAAACGTCTCAAATCACAGCCGTACATGTTGGAGCTGAATCACATCTGAGATACGAGAGTGGAAACACCCTAGAAAACCGCCTTACCAACCATGGAACACAGCCCTTAGCAACCACGGAACACAGCCCTTACCAACCACGGAACACAGCCCTTACCAACCACGGAACACAGCCCTCAGCAACCACGGAACACAGCCCTTACCAACCACGGAACACAGTCCTTAGCAACCACGGAACACAGGCCTTAGCAACCACGGAACACAGGCCTTAGCAACCACGGAACACAGCCCTTAGCAACCACGGAACACAGTCCTTAGCAACCACGGAACACAGTCCTTACCAACCACGGAACACAGTCCTTAGCAACCACGGAACACAGTCCTTACCTAACCACGGAACACAGCCCTTAGCAACCACGGAACACAGGCCTTAGCAACCACGGAACACAGTCCTTACTAACCACGGAACACAGCCCTTAGCAACCACAGAACACAGTCCTTACCAACCACGGAACACAGTCCTTAGCAACCACGGAACACAGCCCTTAGCAACCACGGAACACAGCCCTTACCAACCACGGAACACAGCCCCTTAGCAACCACGGAACACAGTCCTTAGCAACCAAGGATACAGACAGACATGCGTCACAAAAAAGTATTCAGAGTAGTTTTGAAGCCCTGATTTATGACTTTCGGGCAATATTTCTGCATAAATTCACTTCACATTTCATTATTCTGACCGTGTTTAACGTCCAACATCAGAACAGAAATATAAATAAGAGAGAAAAGCTCGTAACTGTGAGAACATGCAAATTTAAGCTCATCTGTAGAAACGCTCTCAGGATTCATTCACAGGAAGTCACTGAGAATGGGGAAAAAAATGTCATTCCAGTTTCATTTATCTGTGTGTGCGTGCGTGTGTGTGTGTGTGTGTGTGGTGTGTGTGTGTGTGTGTGTGTGTGTGTGTGTGTGTCAGGGTGATAATGAATGTGATGCTACAGGAGACTCCTCCAGAGACTCGCTGCCTCTGTGGGTTTTTTGTGTATTTCTGGTTTTTGCAGGAACACAGATGTGAAAATGCCATCACATCATAATAATGACTTCATGTTAATGTTTCTCTCTGCAGAGTCGTGATATTAATAAAAACCCAACAGCAGCAGCTGCAATTCGCGCGTCGTGATGCTTTCTCACTTTTCTTTCCGTAGCAACAAAGAAAAAAAACTTTACAACCAAATATTCATCTGGAATGAATGTGACAACGACTGCTGCAGCTAAATGTGCTGCCATAGTCATCACTTACTGTTTTACACTTTATCTTTCATGTACAGATGAGGAAAATGTTTTTAGCTATACATTTATTTATCTAAATATGCAAATATAAACATATATAGTTATGTATATTTAATTATTTTGTAAAATTTAAATAAATGTTTTAAACTTTATTTTACATTAAATACAATTAATAGAGTTTAATATATTTGAATTATTTCATTTTATTAGAGAATTCACATAAAAAAATACAAGTAAAAAAAAGTCACCACCAAAATTCATTACAATGATGAAAAAATGAGAATAAATAATAATAATAAATAATACATTTTAATAATATACAGAATCTTAAAAAAATCATAGATAAATACATTTTAATTTAATTAATAAAACCAGAATTTTAAATTATCATATTCATTTTTTTTTAAACAATCGAAATTAGTTTTACTGTTATAATAAACTTAATAACAGTATTTGCATTAGTGTAAATGTAAATCCAATTAATATCTTATTAGATTATTTCTTGTTGTATCAATTTTTATACAAGTCTATTTTTCTGGCTCTCTTAAACTTCATATAAACTAAAATCT
>JAJDFG010001448.1:0-35432 GCA_021039105.1 Scomber colias
GGTTTTTTTTAACCCTTCGTAGGTCACACCAAGAAAGAGCCATTTAAAAAAATAATGTATTTGCTTTTCCTTTCTCTTTGAGGCCATGACAACATAAAACATGTATCTACAGTATAGCAACCATAGAACAACCTGTATCTATAGCAACCAAAGTACAACCTGTATCTATAGCAACCATAACACAACCTGTATCTATAGCAACCATAACACAACCTGTATCTATAGCAACCATAACACAACCTGTATCTATAGCAACCATAGAACAACCTGTATCTATAGCAACCATAACACAACCTGTATCTATAGCAACAATAGAACAACCTGTATCTATAGCAACCATAACACAACCTGTATCTATAGCAACCATAACACAACCTGTATCTATAGCAACCATAGTACAACCTGTATCTATAGCAACCATAGCACAAGCTGTATCTATAGCAACCATAGAACAACCTGTATCTATAGCAACCACAGAACAACCTGTATCTATAGCAACCATAGAACAACCTGTATCTATAGCAACCACAGAACAACCTGTATCTATAGCAACCACAGAACAACCTGTATCTATAGCAACCATAGAACAGCCTGTATCTATAGCAACCATAGAAAAACCTGTATCTATAGCAACCATAGTACAACCTGTATCTATAGCAATCATAGAACAACCTGTATCTATAGCAACCATAGAACAACCTGTATCTATAGTAACCATAGAACAACCTGTATCTATAGCAACCATTAGAACAACCTGTATCTATAGCAACCACAGAACAACCTGTATCTATAGCAACCATAGCACAACCTGTATCTATAGCAACCATAGCACAACCTGTATCTATAGCAACCATAGCACACCTGTATATCTATAGAAACCATAACACAACATGTATCCATAGCAACCATAGAACAACCTGTATCTATAGCAACCATAGAACAACCTGTATCTATAGCAACCACAGAACAACCTGTATCTATAGCAACCATAGAACAACCTGTATCTATAGCAACCATAGTACAACCTGTATCTATAGCAACCATAGCACAACCTGTATCTATAGCAACCATAGCACAACCTGTATATCTATAGAAACCATAACACAACATGTATCCATAGCAACCATAGAACAACCTGTATCCATAGCAACCATAGAACAATCTGATGGTCTGTCTGTGCATTACATACCTCATACAAGTGCTAAACATTGCACAAAAAAGTTAAATGGGTTCAATAAATTTGAGCTTTTGAGCAGATATCATGACACAAAGGATCAGACATACAAAGGGTTAAACAATATCCAGAGTTGCAGATTGATTAATTGATTTCCTTCCAGAGTTGCAGATTGATTAATTGATTTCCTGCAGTCCAAAGTCCATTTTCTTGCCATCTAACCATCTATAAATCCTTCCACCAAAGCCTGCACCTCCTTCTTAAAAAGGTGAAATTACCTCATCAAGTCTCATCTGAGCTGTGTCCTAATTACTACATCCACTAGTTAAATAGAGTCAACCTTGTGTCGGTATTGAATTTTAGATGTTGTGTTGTTTTTATAGAGACGAGGACGAGCCGCTGAAGAGCTGATGGCTGACGATCTTAAAACAACAACAACAACAACCAAAAAACGCTTTGCTTCTAAAATTCACTTTAAACCCTCATTAAAGCCTCCGTCTGCAGGAAAGGCACACGCTGCAGTTTTCATACCTCAGCATAGTGTGTGTGTGTGTGTGTGTGTGTGTGTGTGTGTGTGTGTGTGTGTGTGTGTGTGTGTGTGTGTGTGTGTGTGTGTGTGTGTACATATTTGGCAGTGTTCAGTGTTTTCTGCAGTAAATTGTCATTCAATAGATCAAAGTCTGAATTGTACAGTAGAGAGAAAAGCACTGCAGTGTGTGTGTGTGTGTGTGTGTGTGTGTGTGTGTGTGTGTGTGGTGTTTAAGTCCTATTTGGATCATTTAGCCCTGCAGTATAAACAGGTCAAGTTTCATTATGAGCCCACAGATCACACACTGTACAGCAAACAATGCTCTCTACTATCACAGCAGCTACGTCTATAGATCATGAGGATGCTAGTTATCAGTTTCAGGTCATCAACCCTGCGTCTTAAACTCAAACCTAGAGACGTAGACGTGTTTGAAACGGAAATTATGAAGTTAAAACAACAGGGGTGGCAACACAGAGAAAGAAAATCATGTCTCTTTTTCTCTGTTTTAGACATTTTTTCTCCTCTAAAAACAAACACCCTCCTGTTGTCCTCAGGTTAAGGAAGGACAGAAGGAAGGACAGAAGGAAGGAAGGAAGGAAGGAAGGAAGGAAGGAAGGAAGGAAGGAAGGAAGGAAAGAAGGAAGGAGGGAGGAAGGGAGGGAAGGAGGGAGGGAGGAAGGAAGGAAGGAAGGATGGAAGGAGGAGGGAGCAAAGAAAAAGGGGAGGAGGGGAAGAAGGAAGGAAACATTAAAGAAAGAGGGAAGAAGGAAGAAAGGAAAGAAATAAAGGAAGGAAGGAAGGAGGGAGGGAGAGAGGGAGAGAGGAAGGAAGGAAGGAAGAGAGGACAGAAGGAAGGAAGGAAAGGAGTAAGGAGGGAGGAGAGGAAGAAGGAAGGAAACATTAAATAAAGAGGGAAGAAGGAAGGAAGGAAAGAAAGAAAGGAGTAAGGAGGGAGGAAGGAAGGAAGGAAGGAAGGAAGGAAAGAAGGAAGGAGGGAAGAAGGGAGGGAAGGAGTGAGGGAGGGAGGAAGGAAGGATGGAAGGAAGAGGGAGCAAAGAAAAAGGGGAGGAGAGGAAGAAGGAAGGAAACATTAAATAAAGAGGGAAGAAGGAAGGAAGGAAAGAAAGAAAGGAGTAAGGAGGGAGGAAGGAAAGGAGTAAGGAGGGAGGAAGGGAGGAAGGAAGGAAGGAAAGAAGGAAGGAAGGAAGGAAGGAAAGAAAGAAAGAAAGAAAGGAGTGGCGAAGGGAGTAAGATAGGAAGGAAGGAAGGAAGGAAGGAAGGAGGAGGGAGCAAAGAAAGAGGGAAGGAAGGAAGGAAGGGAGGAAGGAAGGAAGGAGGGATGGAAGGAGGAGGGAGGGAGGAAGGAAGGAAGGAAGGAAGGAAGGAAGGAAGCAAGGAAGGAATGGAAGGGAGGAAGGAAGGAAGGAGAAGGGAGTAAAGAAGAAGGTGAGGAGGGGAAGAAGGAAGGAAACATTAAAGAAAGAGGGAAGAAGGAAGGAAGGAAAGAAAGAAAGGAGTAAGGAGGAAGGAAGGAAGGAAGGAAGGAAGGAAGGAAGGAGGGAGAGAGGGAGGTAGGAAGGACGGAAGGAAGGAAAGATGGAAGGAGGAGGGAGCAAAGAAAAAGGGGAGGAGGGGAAGAAGGAAGGAAGGAAAGAAAGAAAGGAGTAAGAAAGGAAGGAAGGAAAGAAAGAAAGGAGTAAGGAAGGATGGAAGGAAGGAAGGATGGAGGAGGGAGCAAAGAAAAAGGGGAGGAGGGGAAGAAGGAAGGAAACATTAAAGAAAGAGGGAAGAAAGAAAGAAAGGAAGGAAGGAAGGAAGGAGGGAGGGAGAGAGGGAGAGAGGAAGGAAGGAAGGAAGAGAGGAAGGAAGGATGGAAGGAGGAGGGAGCAAAGAAAGAGGGGAGGAGGGGAAGAAGGAAGGAAACGTTAAACAAAGAGGGAAGAAGGAGGGAAGGAAAGAAAGAAAGGAGTAAGGAGGGAGGAAGGAAGGAAGGAAGGAAGGAAGGAAGGAAGGAAGGGAGGAAGGAAGGAAGGAAAGAAGGAAGGAAGGAGGAGGGAGCAAAGAAAAAGGGGAGGAGGGGAAGAAGGAAGGAAGGAAAGAAAGAAAGGAGGAAGGAGGGAGGAAGGAAGGAAGGAAGGAGGAAGGAAGGATGGAAGGAGGAGGGAGCAAAGAAAGAGGGAAGAAGGAAGGAACAGTCAAAAGAGAGATGGGGTCAATTTGACCCGCGAGGACGACAGGAAGTTGTTTTAAAGGGCATGGACCTACAACGCTTTTAATTTGAAAGGCTTGTGAAGCTTCCTGTTAGTCATTTTCTAACTACAATTAGTAAAACATCACATTACATATGTTGTCTATCTTTAAATCTCACAGGCTGAACGTGTTAATGCTCGTCTTCTCTGTGCTCAAGCATCTGTGTTTCATAATTACATTTTAAGCTTCCTTCGCTCGTCTGATCCAACAAAGTCTCACGCCTGTTTGTGAAATAATCACGATATTTAATCCGTAGGAGGGAGGAAGGAAGGAAGGAAGGAAGGAAGGAAGGAAGGGAGGAAGGAGCGGAAGAAGGAAGGAAACATTAAAGAAAGAGGGAAGAAGGAGGGAAGGAAAGAAAGAAAGGAGTAAGGAGGGAGGGAGGAAGGAAGGAAGGAAGGAAGGAAGGAAGGAAGGAAGGAAGGAAAGAAGGAAGGAAGGAAGGATGGAAGGAGGAGGGAGCAAAGAAAGAGGGGAGGAAGGGAAGAAGGAAGGAAACATTAAAGAAAGAGAGAAGAAGGAAGGAAGGAAAGAATGAAAGGAGGAAGGAGGGAGGAAGGAAGGAAGGAAGGGAGGAAGGAAGCAAGGAAGGATGGAAGGATGGAAGGAGGAGGGAGCAAAGAAGAAGGTGAGGAGGGGAAGAAGGAAGGAAACATTAAAGAAAAAGGGAGGAAGGAAGGAAGGAAAGAAAGAAAGGATTAAGGAGGGAGGAAGGAAGGAAGGAAGGAAGAAAGGAAGGAGGGAAGGGAGGGAGGAAGGAAGGAAGGAAGGAAAGGAGTAAGGAGAGAGGAAGGGAGGAAGGAAGGAAGGAAGGAAGCAAGGAAGGATGGAAGGAAGGAAGGAAGCAAGGAAGGAATGGAGGAAGGAAGGAGGAGGGAGCAAAGAAGAAGGTGAGGAGGGGAAGAAGGAAGGAAACATTAAAGAAAGAGGGAAGAAGGAAGGAAGGAAAGAAAGAAAGGAGTAAGGAGGGAGGAAGGAGGGAGTAAGGAAGGAAGGAAGGGAGGGAGGAAGGAAGGAAGGAAGGAAGGAAGGAAGGATGGAAGGATAGAAGGAGGAGGGAGCAAAGAAAAAGGGGAGGAGGGGAAGAAGGAAGGAAGGAAGGAAAGAAAGAAAGGAGTAAGGAGGGAGTAAGGAAGGAAGGAAGGAAGGGAGGAAGGAAGGAAGGATGGAAGGAAGGATGGAAGGAAGGATGGAAGGAGGAAAGATGGAAGGAACAGTCAAAAGAGAGATGGGGTCAATTTGACCCGGGAGGACGACAGGATGTTGTTTTAAAGGGCATGGACCAACAACGCTCTTAATTTGAAAGGCTTGTGCAGTTTCCTGTTAGTCATTATCTAACTACAATTAGTAAAACATCACATTACATATTGTTGTCTATCTTTAAATCTCACAGGCTGAACGTGTTAATGCTCGTCTTCTCTGTGCTTAAGCGTCTGTGTTTTATAATTAAATCTTAAGCTTTCTTCGCTCGTCTGATCCAACAAAGTCTCACGCCTGTTTGTGAAATAGTCACGATATTTAATCCGTAGATTAGTTCAACAAGGACGAGAATTTTCTTTTCTTTTTTTTTTTTTTTTTTAGTGACACTCAGCACAACTTTCAAACTAAAAGTATTTTAATTGGAAATATCTTTCATGCCTGCTACTACGAGTCAGGACTCAGAAACTGTTCCAACTCCAAGGAAGGAAGGAAGGAAGGAAGGAAGGAAGGAAGGAAGGAAGGAAAGGAGTAAGGGCGAAAAGAGGAAGGAATTTAGGAGATAAGGAAGGGAAGAAGGAAGGAAGGAGGGAAGGAAGGAAAGAAGGGAGGAAGGAAGGAAGGAAGGAAGGAAGGAAGGAAAGGAGTAAGGACGAAAAGAGGAAGGAATTTAGGAGATAAGGAAGGGAAGAAGGAAGGAAGGAAGGAAGGAAGGAAGGAAGGAAGGAAAGGAGTAAGGAGGGAGGGAAGGAGGAAGGAAGGAAGGAAGGGTGTAAGGATGAAAAGAGGAAGGAATTTAGGAGAGAAGGAAGGGAGGAAGGAAAGGAGGAAGGAAGGAAGGAAGGAAGGAAAGGAGTAAGGAAGGAGGGAAGGAAGGAAGGAAGGAAGGAAAGAAGGAAAGGAGGAAGGAGGGAAGGAAGGAAGGAAGGAAGGAAGGAAGGAAGGAAGGAAGGAAGGAAGGAAGGAAGGAAAGGAGTAAGGAGGAAAAGAGGAAGAAAGGAAGGAAGGAAGGAAGGAAGGAAGGAAAGGAGGGAGGGAGGAAGGAAGGAAGGACGCAAGGAAGGAAGGATGAAAGGAGGAGGGAGCAAAGAAAGAAGGAAGAAGGAAGGAAGGAAGGAACAGTCAAAAGAGAGACGGGGTCAATTTGACCCGGGAGGACGACAGGAGGGTTAAATAATAATGATGTTTTATGACAACGCTGAGGTTCAGGTTATTAAACACTAGGGTCAAGGAAGGATCAAGGTTTGGGTTTAAATGATCACTTAAAAGATAAAGTTACTAACACTAACTTCCATAAAGTTGTCGTCCTTTGCAGCATAAAACTATCTCTTATTGAAAAGTGTGTTGTTAACCACCCTGCCAAATTTGAATGATTAAAAAAATCGCCAAATATATGAAATTAGGCTTCAAAGTTGTGTAAAAATCAGCCTCTTTCTCTGCTCCCAAACACCGTGGGCGTGGCCTCCGAGTTCGCTGAAGCCCCGCCCCCTACCAAGTGTCACCTGTCAATCAAAGTCATCACCTCTACCAGAAACATGGACGCTATGTTTGAGAGCTTTCTGCCGCTAGCTCAGCTACTAGCTCGATGGCTAACTCGGCTAATTGCTAACTGTAGACTGTAGTAGTAGTAGTGTGTGCTGAATGTATTTATACCTCTACAGCAGCAGGGGCGGGTTTATGCTTATCACTGCCGCATTTTCAGACCCGCCCACTAAATCCTTCACGTTTGTGAAGCCTAGCTCCACAATTCAAATCTAAATGGTTGAAATGCTTTTTTAGAAATGTTTATGACCTATTTAATATGTTCTGAATTCACTTTACACGGTCTTTAACTCTGAGTGAGAGCACGCAGACAGTTTTCACTTTAATTGTATTACTTCTGTTTGTGCAGAACAACTTCAATCATCAATCTCTTGATCATGGAAAATGACTACACAATTAATTTCCTTTTTTCTCTTCAGTCTGTTTCTATTTGAGCTCTCAGGAAGTGCAACAGAACATAACTGTACAATGACAATAAACTGTTATCTATTAAAAGCCTCGACAGATGTTTCAAACCAGCCTGAAACATGTGGTCTGTTGAAGATGAGGAGATATGCAACACTAATAATAATGTTTTTAACCTTTGAGACTGAGCTTCAGTTTCCTGTCCTCCATGTACGGACACACAGAGACAGTCAGAGACAAAAACCCGGAGACATACTGAAGCGGAACGATGTGTACAGACATGCAGAACATCTCCTCCTCCCCCTCTTCTGATTCTGGCAGGTTGAATGTGTGTCTGGCAGGGATTCAAACCGACCACCCTGTAGGAGCTGGCAGCCGCTGCCTGGCTCACCACACGCTGCTCGTTCCACTGCTGGAGGCAGAGCTGCAGTCACACAGGAGACCACTAGAGGCAGAGCTGCAGTCACCCAGGAGACCACTGGAGGCAGAGCTGCAGTCACCCAGGAGACCACTAGAGGCAGAGCTGCAGTCACCCAGGAGACCACTAGAGGCAGAGCTGCAGTCACCTAGGAGACCACTAGAGGCAGAGCTGCAGTCCCACAGGAGACCACTAGAGGCAGAGCTGCAGTCACCTAGGAGACCACTAGAGGCAGAGCTGCAGTCACACAGGAGACCACTAGAGGCAGAGCTGCAGTCACACAGGAGACCACTAGAGGCAGAGCTGCAGTCACACAGGAGACCACTAGAGGCAGAGCTGCAGTCACCTAGGAGACCACTAGAGGCAGAGCTGCAGTCACACAGGAGACCACTGGAGGCAGAGCTGCAGTCACGCAGGAGACCACTGGAGGCAGAGCTGCAGTCACCCAGGAGACCACTGGAGGCAGAGCTGCAGTCACCTAGGAGACCACTAGAGGCAGAGCTGCAGTCACACAGGAGACCACTAGAGGCAGAGCTGCAGTCACCTAGGAGACCACTAGAGGCAGAGCTGCAGTCACACAGGAGACCACTAGAGGCACTTTATGCTAAACACAACGCGGCCACATGAAGCCGCCCCCCCCTACCTTCCTTCCTTCCTTCCCTCTTTCCTCCCTCCCTCCCTCCCTCCCTCCCTCCCTCCTATATTAACTTTAACCCTTTAATCACCAAGTGTTTCATATTAGATACGTGAGGTTTAGAGACCTTTAATCTTCCTGTCGTCCTCCCTCCCTCCTTCTCTCTATTTTTGCTTCCTCTCTCTTTACTCCCTTCTTCCATCCCCCTCCCTTCCTTCCTTCCTCCCTTCTTTCTTTCCTCCCCCCTACCTTCCTCCCTTCCTTCTTTCCCGTCCTTCTTTCTTTCCTTCCTTCCTCTTTTCTTTTCTCCCACCCTCCCTCTTTCCTTCTTTCTTACCTCCCCCCTACCTTCATCCCTTCCTTTTTTCCTCGGTCCTTCTTTCCTTCCTTCCTCGCTTCCTCTTTTCATTTCTCCCACTATCCCTCGTTCTGTCTTTCCTCCCTCCCTCCCTCCCTTCTTTCCTCCATCCTTTCTTCCTTTCCTTCCTCCCTTCCTTCTTTCCTTTCCTCCCTTCCTTCTTTCATTTCCTCCCTACCTTCCTTCCCTCCCTCCCTCACCCCTCTCTCCTTTCCTTCCTTCCTTCCTTCCTTCCCTCCCTCCCTCTCTCATTTCCGTCCTTCTTCCTCCCTTCCTTCCTCTCTCCTTTCTTTCCTTCTTCCTGCCTCCCTTCCTTCTTCCTCTCTTCCTCCCTCCCTCCCTTCTTTCCTTCTTCTTTCCTTCCTCCCTCCTTTCCTCCCTTCCTTCTGTCCTTTCCTTCCTTCCCTCCCTCTCTCCTTTCCTTCCTTCCTCCGTCCCTACTTCTTTTCTTCCCTCCTACCTTCCTTCTTTCCTTCCCCCCCACCTTCCTTCTTTCCTTTCCTCCCTTCCCATTTTCCTTTCTCCCACCCTCCCTCCTTCTTCCTTCCTCCCTCCCTCCTTTCCATCCTTCTTCCTCCCTTCCTTCCTTGACTCGAGGACAACAGGAGGATTAAATCATCAGTGTGATCATTAAAAGCTTTATGCAGCTAATTTAACTTATAAAATGAAGATAGCTTATAGAAGGATACCGTAGAGAAGGAAGCGTTCAGGTGGACTTGGTGCAGAATGAATGAAGTTTTATACGTCTGTACAAGTTCAAACTGTTTTAACATATCAGAGACTCTTTCACCTTTCTTCAACTTCACCCACAGAGAACCTGAACTTCACACCTGAACCAAACCTTTGCTTTGATTTACTTTTCATCTTTGCTTTTTCGTCATACCTCAAGAAAGATGACGTTTGGATAAGTTTAGGTTAAAGAACATATAATAAATTCCTTGTTAAGGTTTGAGGAAATCTCTTCTCTGATGTTTTGTTGACCAATCAAACCGCCTCTTCATCCTCCCTACATTGACTTTCTTGCTCTATAATAGCATCACCTGATTTCCGTCATCAGTGGAACAACCATTAGCAGGTTTGCGTCACCTGGATGTTAACCCTTAAACAGACCTTACTAGTTATGTCATTTGCACCTCAAGTAAGGAAGGAATGAAGGAAAGAAGGAAGGAAGGAAAGGACAGACGAAGGAAGGAAAGGAGGAAGGAAGGGAAGCAAGGGAGGAAGAAGGAAGGAAAGGAAGGAGGGAGGAAGGAAGGGAGGTAGGAAGGAAGGAAAGGAGGGAATAAGGAAGGAAAGGAGGGAGGAAGGGAAGGAAGGAAGGAAGAAGGGAGGAAGAAGGAAGGTAGGAAGGAAAGGAGGGAAGAAGGAAGGAAAGGAGGGAGGAAGGGAAGGAAGGGAGGGAGGAAAAAGGAAGGAAAGGAGGGAGGAAGGAAGGAAGGACAGATGAAGGAAGGAAGAAAGGACAGAAGGAGGGAACATTTACCCTAACAGCTGAACTTAGATCTGAGGAAGGAAGGAAGGAAGGACAGATGAAGGAAGGAAGGAAGGAAGGAAGGACAGAGGAAGGAAGGAAGGGAGGAAGGAAGGAAGGAAGGAAGGACAGAGGAAGGACCCGGGAGGATAACACGAAGGTTAAAGAGTCTGTATCTCCTGGTGCATGTTGTCTGTTTAAGGGTTAATATATGTTGTTTTAAAGCTTCATATTTGTTCTCAAGTCAGCTCCACTTCCTCCCCAGCATCCACATGTATGCTTTGAGCTCATGTTCCCAAACAGAGGAAGTAAATATCATCTCTGTTCTAAACCTCATCCTTTCCTACTACTCGTACTAACTCTGACGTCATGTGAAGTATGTAGTGTGTTTAACTGCGTAGTGATTTAGAGTATGTGAGAAGTTCCTGGATGGTTTACTAGATTCTCCAGAAATGCAGAGTATGCATCAAGAGCTGACTACTCACACTCACATTACCCAAGATGCAACGCTGCTACTCACACTCACATTACCCAAGATGCAACACTACTACTCACACTCACATTACCCAAGATGCAACACTACTACTCACACTCACATTACCCAAGATGCAACGCTACTACTCGCACTCACACTACACAAGATGCAACGCTACTACTCACACTCACATTACCCAAGATGCAACGCTACTACTCACACTCACATTACCCAAGATGCAACGCTACTACTCACATTACCCAAGATGCAACGCTACTACTCACACTCACATTACCCAAGATGCAACTCTACTACTCACACTCACATTACCCAAGATGCAACACTAATACTCACACTCACATTACCCAAGATGCAACGCTACTACTCACACTCACATTACCCAAGATGCAACGCTACTTCTGAAAAAAACTCAAAATACAAACGTCACAGGTAGATACAGTGAGGCTATGTTCGCTTCCTGTTTTCAAAATAAAAGCACCAATTCTATCGTTATGGTTTTCTTAATATTGAAAAGGCAACAGGTGTTTTATTTTGTGAAAATGACAGGAAGTGCGTTACTCGCTACGGCTAACTTGAGCGGCTCCGAATTCTCAGGAACAAAACTTTAAACAGGTGTTATTTGGACAAGTTAGCGTCACATTGTGGATCTAAAGGGCTACTTTACTTTCTTCCTAAAAAGGTTAGAAATGTGGATAAAGTGGTTTATTTACAGAGTTAGACCTAAAATGAAATCAGCTTCAGCCTGATGATTTCAGCTCGGGTAGGAACCAAATGCATTGTGGGTAATCGTGTAGTTTACTACAGTGTAAACGGTCTGCTTACTATCTGGTCCTTTAGTGTGTAGTATAGAAGTGTGTAGTATGTAGTATAGAAGTATGTAGTATAGAAGTATGTAGTATGTAGTATAGAAGTATGTAGTATGTAGTATAGAAGTATGTAGTATGTAGTATAGAAGTATGTAGTATGTAGTATAGAAGTATGTAGTATAGAAGTATGTAGTATGTAGTATAGAAGTATGTAGTATAGAAGTATGTAGTATAGAAGTGTGTAGTATAGAAGTATGCAGTATAGAAGTATGTAGTATGTAGTATAGAAGTATGTAGTATAGAAGTATGTAGTATGTAGTATAGAAGTATGTAGTATGTAGTATAGAAGTGTGTAGTATAGAAGTATGTAGTATGTAGTATAGAAATATGTAGTATAGAAGTATGTAGTATGTAGTATAGAAGTATGTAGTATGTAGTATAGAAGTATGTAGTATGTAGTATAGAAGTATGTAGTATGTAGTATAGAAGTATGTAGTATAGACGTATGTAGTATAGAAGTATGTAGTATGTAGTATAGACGTATGTAGTATAGAAGTATGTAGTATAGAAGTATGTAGTATGTAGTATAGAAGTATGTAGTATGTAGTATAGAAGTATGTAGTATAGAAGTATGTAGTATAGAAGTATGTAGTATAGAAGTATGTAGTATGTAGTATAGAAGTATGTAGTATGTAGTATAGAAGTATGTAGTATAGAAGTATGTAGTATAGAAGTATGTAGTATGTAGTATAGAAGTATGTAGTATAGAAGTATGTAGTATAGAAGTATGTAGTATGTAGTATAGAAATATGTAGTATAGAAGTATGTAGTATAGAAGTGTGTAGTATAGAAGTATGTAGTATGAAGTATAGAAGTATATAGTATGTAGTATAGAAGTATGTAGTATGTAGTATAGAAGTGTGTAGTATAGAAGTATGTAGTATAGAAGTGTGTAGTATAGAAGTATGTAGTATAGAAGTGTGTAGTATAGAAGTATGTAGTATGTAGTATAGAAGTATGTAGTATAGAAGTATGTAGTATAGAGGTGTGTAGTATAGAAGTATGTAGTATGTAGTATAGAAGTATGTAGTATAGAAGTATGTAGTATAGAAGTATGTAGGATAGAAGTATGTAGTATAGAAGTGTGTAGTATAGAAATATGTAGTATAGAAGTATGTAGTATAGAAGTATGTAGTATGTAGTATAGAAGTATGTAGTATGTAGTATAGAAGTATGTAGTATGTAGTATGTAGTATAGAAGTATGTAGAGGTATGATGAGCGTAGACTCATAACCTCGGGTTAGCTCTTTAAAAAAAAACCTCCTGAAAATATTAAAACTGATGAAAAGAGAGGATGAAAAGCTGCTGTATGGCAATGCTCAGGAAGAAGAAACAGACTATCTCCCAAAGAATGAGAGTATTTATTGGTATATTTCCTTAAAAGGTTTCTGATTAATAATTGAGCGTTCTGATCAAAGCACGAGCCTCCAACTCGGCAGTAAAATCACTTTCTGGCTCTTTGATTTTCTTTTTTTCTCTTTTAGACAAATTGCTGCTCAGCTTGTCTTTCATTAAACATGACAGTTTACATTTGATTTCTGTTCTCCGGCTGAGAAAGGGGCTTACCCTTTATCCAGCTGGCTGTTAATGTTATAAGTGGGTCAGTAAGTTTTCAGTTTTCATCAACACCAGCCATCACACACAAATGAGTCAAATCAGTTTCACGCTGCCACGGTTTGTTCAAGCCCCCCCCTTGACAAATAAGAAATATAATAAATCTCACACTGGAGAGATGTTTAGCTTCATAGCGACAGATTTAATAGAAAGGATTAATCTTCTATGGTTGTTACTACTTCTCTAATAATTAAAAATGACAACTTGTGTAAGCTTTCACAACACACTTGGTCTGCATTAGCCTATCTGTCATCTCTCATCCTGTTACAGCTTCATTAGCGCTTTCAAAAAAAACAAGAAAGAAAGAAAAGAAAGCTTCCCGTGGGTCAGTCGTATCTATCGGGGGAGGTTGCTAGGGTTCTGCTGTTGCCATGGTTACGAGTGTGCATCATAGGCGGGGTTTGTAAAGCGCCCCAAAGACTGCTGAGGCGGAGGATTCGGGGAGGAAAAGTCCGGTATTGGTGAGGACGATGATGAGTCACTATAATTTGCTCTGAGGACAAACAGGATGAGGAAATGTTCTCTTCATTGAATGTTAACGAGTCGAAACATGGCCGAAGAAACACAGTGATAATTTAAACCAACTTTGCAGCTTTACAGATGATTTGAAGCCTCTTTCGGCAAGAAAAGCCAAAAAAGTGAAAATCTAGTAGCTATAAAATACAGATATTTACCCCAAAGAGTTGGTGGAGCCCAAACTGGAGATTAAAATGAGATCAGTGGTCTTATATTCAGTCTAAAAAAAAGAAAAAAGAAGCTTCCCGTGGGTCAGTCGTATCTGTCGGGGGAGGTTGTTAGGGTTCTGCTGTTGCCATGGTTACATGTGTGCATCATAGGCGGGGTTTTTGTAAAGCGCCCCAAAGACTGCTGAGGTGGAGGATTCGGGAAGGAAAAGTCCGGTATCAGTGAGAACGATGATGAGAAAGTGAAAATCTAGTAGCTTTAAAATACAGATATTTACCCCAAAGAGTTGGTGGAGCCCAAACCGGAGATAAAATGAGATCAGTGGTCTTATATTCAGCCTAATAATAACATCATGATGAAATTGTTTAACAGCGGAGGCGTCATCTAGCGTGTATTGTGTGATGTCATATAACTGCGACAGAGACAGCAACAACAAACCCTCGAGCTTCTCTTGAACGGAGCCATCTCCCCAAAGATTAAGAACATGGTTTGGTCCTCTGTCCATGGACTGATGCTTACGTCCTCCGTTGCCTCCAGTGATATCACCTAGCAACAACAACTGGAATAAGTCCTCCAGTGATATCACCTAGCAACAACAACTGGAATAAGCCCTCCAGTGATATCACCTAGCAACAACAACTGGAATAAGTCCTCCAGTGATATCACCTAGCAGCAACAACAACTGGAATAAGTCCCCCAGTGATATCACCTAGCAACAACAACTGGAATAAGTCCTCCAGTGATATCACCTAGCAACAACAACTGGAATAAGCCCTCCAGTGATATCACCTAGCAACAACAACTGGAATAAGTCCTCCAGTGATATCACCTAGCAGCAACAACAACTGGAATAAGTCCCCCAGTGATATCACCTAGCAACAACAACTGGAATAAGTCCTCCAGTGATATCACCTAGCAACAACAACTGGAATAAGTCCTCCAGTGATATCACCTAGCAACAACAACTGGAATAAGCCCTCCAGTGATATCACCTAGCAACAACAACTGGAATAAGTCCTCCAGTGACATCACCTAGCAACAACAACAACTGGAATAAGCCCTCCAGTGATATCACCTAGCAACAACAACTAGAATAAGTCCTCCAGTGATATCACCTAGCAACAACAACTGGAATAAGTCCTCCAGTGACATCACCTAGCAACAACAACTGGAATAAGTCCTCCAGTGATATCACCTAGCAACAACAACTGGAATAAGTCCTCCAGTGATATCACCTAGCAACAACAACTGGAATAAGTCCTCCAGTGATATCAGCTAGCAACAACAACTGGAATAAGTCCTCCAGTGATATCACCTAGCAACAACAACTGGAATAAGCGGGTATGGTGTCGCATAGAGTGACGTAGTGTAGAGACGTAGAGAGACGTCACGGACAGTCAAATCTGATATGAGTGTTTGGATGTTCAGACTCAGACACATCTGTCCAAACTTCCTCCCAAAGTTAGTTTCAATCTGGTTTTCAAAAATCGGATCTAGTGTAATTTATGACTGTTCAGACTTCATAAGAACATCTGGTTCCAATCTAGATGGGCTAAAAATCGGATTTTGGCTTGCAGTGTTAACATGGCCTTAGTCTGCCCCCTACTGGTGAGTGCAACACATGACACTGAACTCTGCAACAAGAAACATATTTAACCCTTTATAGGACACTCATTGAAAGGAAGGGAGGAAGGAAGGAAGGAAGGAAGGGAAGGAAGGAGGGAGGAAGGGAAGGAAGGAGGGAGGAAAGAAGGAAGGAAGGAAGGTAGGGGGGAGGAAAGAAAGAGAAGGAGGGAGGGAGGAAGGGAAGAAAGGAGGAAGGAAGGAAAGACGGAGGAAGGAAAGAAGGAAGGAACGAGTGGAAGGAAGGACGGAGGAAATAAGGAACGAAGGAGGGAGAAAGGAACAGAGGAAGGGAAGAAAGGAGGCAGGGAGGAAGGAAAGGAAGGAAGGAAAGAAGGAAGGAGGAAGGAAAGAAGGAAGGAAGTATATTTTGAGATATTTACAGAAGTTACCAAATATTATTATTTGCCCAATAAAGGGTTAACCCTTAAACAGGCCTTACTAGTTATGTCATTTGCACCTAAAGTAAGGAAGGAAGGAAGGGAAGAAGGACGGAAAGGAGGAAGGAAGAAGGAAGGAAAGGAAGGAAGGAGGGAGGAAGGAAGGAAGGTAGGAAGGAAAGAAGGGAAGAAGGAAGGAAAGGAGGAAGGAAGGGAAGGAAGGGAGGAAGAAGGAAGGAAAGGAAGGAGAGAGGAAAGGGAGGAGGGAGGAAGAAGGAAGGAAAGAAGGGAGGGAGGGAGGGAGGGAGGGAGGGAGGAAGGAAGGAAGGAAGGAAGAAAGAAAGGAAGGACAGATGAAGGAACGAAGAAAGGAAGGACAGATGAAGGAAGGAAGAAAGGACAGAAGGAGGGAACATTTACCCTAACAGCTGAACTTAGATCTGAGGAAGGAAGGAAGGAAGTAGGGAGGAAGGACAGAAGGACAGATGAAGGAAGGAAGGAAGGACAGATCAGGAGGCGGGGCAGCCTTTATGCAGCCGACAGATACAATCACTTAACGCTTCCTTCCTATAATTATTCACTCCATTTCCCATTTCTCTTCTAATTCAATCATGCGTTTCCCAGTTCTGGCGTCGTGTCCATTTGCATGTCATGTGAGTTCGCCTGTGTTCACCTTTAACTGAGCGGATGTGTGCTCGTTGTTCTGTATTTCACTGGAGGATGAGAAATGATTTGTTTCATCTCTATTTTTAGTTCGTTATCACACAACCAGAGGGAAGGAAGGAAGAAGGAAGGAAAGGAGGGAGGAAAGAAAGAGAGAAGGAGGGAAGGAAGGAAGAAGGAAGGAAAGGAGGGAGGAAGGAAAGAGAGAAGGAGAGAAGGAAGGAAGAAGGAAGGAAAGGAGGGAGGAAAGAAAGAGAGAAGGAGGGAAGGAAGGCAGAAGGAAGGAAAGGAGGGAGGAAGGAAAGAGAGAAGGAGGGAGGAAAGAAAGAGAGAAGGAGGGAAGGAAAGGAGGGAGGAAAGAAAGAAAGAGAGAAGGAGGGAAGGAAGGAAGAAGGAAGGAAAGGAGGGAGGAAAGAAAGAGAGAAGGAGGGAAGGAAGGAAGAAGGAAGGAGGGAGGAAAGAAAGAGAGAAGGAGGGAAGGAAGGAAGAAGGAAGGAAAGGAGGGAGGAAGGAAAGAGAGAAGGAGGGAAGGAAGGAAGAGGGAAGGAAGGAAATATAATGTGACCGTACATTAAGAAGCGACACCCAGGGAAGTCCATAAAGCTTCGTGTTGTCCTTCCTTCCTTCCTCTGTCCTTCCTTCCTTCCTTCCTTCCTTCCTTCCTTCCTTCCTTCCTTCATCTGTCCTTCCTTCCGTCCTTCCTTCCTTCATCTGTCCTTCCTTCCTTCCTTCCTCAGATCTAAGTTCAGCTGTTAGGGTAAATGTTCCCTCCTTCTGTCCTTTCTTCCTTCCTTCCTTCCTTCATCTGTCCTTCCTTCCTTCCTTCCTTCATCTGTCCTTCCTTCTGTCCTTCCTTCCTTCATCTGTCCTTCCTTCCTTCCTTCCTTCCTTCCTTCCTTCCTTCCTTCATTCCTCAGATCTAAGTTCAGCTGTTAGGGTAAATGTTCCCTCCTTCTGTCCTTTCTTCCTTCCTTCATCTGTCCTTCCTTTCTTTCTTCCTTCCTTCCTCCCTCCCTCCCTCCCTCCCTCCCTCCCTTCCTTCCTTCCTCCCTCATTTCCTTCCTTCTTCCTCCCTCCTTCCTTTCCTTCCTTCTTCCTCCCTTGCTTCCCTCCCTCCCTCCCTCCCTTCCTTCCTTCCCTCCTTTCCTTCCTTCCTTCCTTACTTTAGGTGCAAATGACATAACTAGTAAGGCCTGTTTAAGGGTTAAGGAAGTGATTCTATGATTAGAGTTACCGATCCAGAACGCATTTCATTTCCATTTCATCTCAGGTGTTTAATCACTTATTGGATTTTAGAGACTATTTTAGTTTTGTAAAATACATGAGTATACTTAGTCATGTGTGCTGGTGCAGAACTGGTTAAAGTTAAGACTGATAATTGGAAATGGACTTTATTAATATACAGCTTTTCTCTTTTTGACCACATTCACCCGTTCATTCTGTCATCTTTAACCCTCCTGTTGTCCTCAGGTCGAGGAAGGAAGGGAGAAAGGAAGGAAGAAAGGAAAAGAGGGAGGGAGTAAGGAAGGAAGGAAGGAAGGAAGGAAGGAAGGAAGGAAAGGAGTAAGGAGGAGGGAAGGAGGGAAAGGAGTAAGGAGGGAGGGAGGAAGGAAGGAACGGAGTAAGGAGGGAGGGGGGAAGGAAGGAAGGAAAGAAAGGAGTAAGAAGGGAGGGAGGAAGGAAAGGGATAAGGAGGAAGGAAGGAAGGAAGGAAGGAAGGAAAGGAGTAAAGTGGGAGGGAGGAAGGAGAGGAGTAAGGAGGGAGGGAGTAAGGAAGGAAGGAAGGAAGGAAGGAAGGAGAGAGGGAGGAAGGAAAGGAATAAGGAGGAAGGAAAAAAATAAGGAGGAGGGAAGGAAGGAAAGGAGTAAGGAGGGAGGGAGGAAGGAAAGGAATAAGGAGGGAGAAATGAAGGAGCTCTTTCCTCCCTTCTTCCTCCCTTCCTTCCTTCCTCCCTCCCTTCTTTCCTTCCTCCCTCCTTTCCTTCCTTCTGCCTCCCTTCCATCCTCCCTCCTTCAGTTCCTTCTTCCTCCCTTCCTCCCTCCTTTCCTTCCTCAAGTCAAGGAAGGAAGGGAGGGAAGGAAAGAAGGAAGGGACGGAGGAAGGAAAGAAGGAAGGAGGGAAGGAAGGAAGAACAGATGAAGGAAGGCTCCTGACTGTGTGATGATGTTACAGTCATTATATTTAAAGCAGATTTTCACTAAAACAACTAAAGTCACATCCCCAGCACTGATATGGAGTTAGTTGGATCTCTAGCTGATGTGTTCAGGTTACATCTAAGGAGAGATATCAGTAATATGTGCAGGTTATGAAGTGTGTGTGTGGTTGTGGGAGATGAATCAGTGTGTGTTTGCAGGTGTGTAGTAGTGTAGTGTAGTTATGTGTGCAGGTAGTCACACTAACACCTACATGAGCTGTTTGTTGGTCTTGTTCCAGTTTATAGAGCTGATCTTTTTATACTCTGCTAACTTCTGCCTTCACTCAGCTTCCTTTTATGGCTTTCTGTTACATTTATTTGATGCACTTTGGACATTAGACTTTACTCCAAACTCCTGAACCTTTATTAACAACTATTTAAATGATGTATTAAAAGATATTAGTCGTTAAATGTTAAAAGCAAACAATGAAGCTTGCATCAGTAACTCTCTGCACTGATAGCAATAAAATGAACTGCAGAGAATTTTAATGGTTGAAGTGATTCTGACGATTGTACACACACACACGCACGCACACACACACACACACACACACACACACACACACACACACACACACACGTACAGGACTGTGTTTGCCAGGAGATGCTTTCAGTTTTATTCCTATCAGCTGTTAAATAAAACAGACAAAGAAGAAAAGAAACACTGAGCCAAGATTCAGGAAAACAGATTTCCTCCGTTCATCTGCTGATCTCTCTTTATCTCTATCTCTCTCTCACACACACTCACACACACACACACACACACACACACACACACACACACACACACATTTGTATTACTGCTCTCGTGAAGCTAACCACTAGTGTATTGCCTTCACTTTAACTGTAACCAGGTTAAGAGCAGAGCTACACACAGCTTGAACCCGCTGAGAGATCTCCAGTCTGGAAAACAGCCGCTGAATTAATTCAGATACTTGCCAACAAATTTAGATTAGATTTTGATGATGATGATGAGATTCACCGCCTCTTCTAATTTAATGTCTTCGCGGGTCCACTCAGCTCCTAGTAACCAAGACACACACCAAGGCCGGCTCCAAATGATATTCAGGGAGGGAGGAAGGAAAGAAATAAGGAGGAGGGAAGGAAGGTAAGGAGGGAGGGAGGAACGAAAGCAGTAAGGAGGGAGGGAGGAAGGAAAGGAATAAGGAGGGAGGAAGGAATGGAATAAGGGGGGAGGGAGGTAGGTAAGAAGGGAGGGAGGAATGAAAGGAGTAAAGAGGGAGGGAAGAATGAAAGCAGTAAGGAGGGAGGAAGGAAGGAAAGGAATAAGGAGGGAGGGAGGAAGGAAGGTAAGGAGGGAGTGAGGAACGAAAGCAGTAAGGAGGGAGGGAGGAAGGAAAGAAAGAAAGAAATAAGGAGGAGGGAAGGAAGGAAAGGAGGAAGGAAGGAATGGAGTAAGGAGGGAGGGAGGAACGAAAGCAGTAAGGAGGGAGGGAAGAGCTCCTAGTAACCAAGACACACACCAAGGGAGAAAGGAAAAGAGGGAAGGAGTAAGGAAGGAAGGAGGGAGGGAGGGAGGATGGAAGGAAAGGAGTAAGGAGGGAGGGAGGAAGGAAGGAAGGAAAGGAAAGGAGTAAGGAGGGAAGAAGGAAAGGAGGAAAGAGGGAAGGAGGAACGAAAGCAGTAAGGAGGGAGGGAGGAAGGAAAGCAGTAAGGAGGGAGGGAGGAAGGGAAGAAATGAGGAGGGAAGGAAGGAAAAGAGTAAGGAGGAAGGAAGGATTGGAGTAAGGAGGGAGGGAGGAACGAAAGCAGTAAGGAGTGAGGGAGGGAGGAAGGAAGGAAAGGAGTAATGGAGGAGGGAAGGAAGGAAAGGAGGAACGAGGGGGGGAAGGAAAGGAATGATCACGCAGCTCTTCATTATCATCACAGGAGTAAAAAAAAAAGTGTTTTGTGAAGCGAGACGGAGAGAGAGAGACGGAGAGAGAGAGAGAGAGAGAGAGAGAGAGAGAGAGAGAGAGAGAGAGAGAGAGAGAGAGTGAACTGTGAATTACAAACCATGCTAATCGTGCCGCTTGTCTCGTGGGGCTTCGGCTCTCGCGGGCTTCAGATAAGCTCCGGTTTCACCCGCATGTCAGCTTGGTTCTGATTAATCTGATTAATCTCATTAATCTGATTAATCTCATTAATTACACAAACAAATAGGAATTAAAATATCTGCACAATGCAAATATGAAGTGAGAAGAGTCCAACATCAGCTGATCTGGTATCTAGTGGAGAGCTTTGTTTCATCAGGCTTTAAACTTCCTGTCGTCCTCCAGGTCAAAAACTGTTCCTTCTTCCTTCCTTCCTTTCCTTCCTTGCTTCTTTCTAGTCCTTCCTTCCTTCCTTCCTTCCTCCCTCTCTTTCCTCCCTTCCTCCCTTCCTTCTTTCCTCCTTCCCCCTACCTTCCTTCCTTCTTTCCTCCCTCCCTCCTTTCCTTTCTTCTTCCTCCTTCCTTTCCTTCCTTCATTCTTTCCTCTGTCCTACCTCCATTCCTTCCTTTCCTTCCTTCCTTCCTTCCTCCCTCATTTCCTTCCTTCTTCTTTCCTTCCTTCCCTCCTTCCTTGCCTACTTCCTTTCTCCTTCCCTCCTTTCCTTCCTTCCTTCTTCCTCCCTTCCTTCCTTGACATGAGGATAACAGAGATCCAACAACTTTTTTTTTGCACCTTAACAGATTCACCAGGAAATGCTTTTAATTTGAAGGAAAACTGACACATATTTCCTCACACTGACGTTATTAGTCTTTTTCCAGTCGTCATTTTAGATCTCATCTTTTTATACACGGGTCTATTTTGGCAAAGTTCTGCTCTGTCTTTAGCTCCTTTTAAGGACTTTAGCTTCCTTTTATATGAAACCCTTTACATACTGTTCATATTCTGACTCATAATTAATCTCTAAGCCAATTCACATTCATAAAATCCCCATCAGTCACTAATGAATGTGAGATTAATCTTATGAAAAAACACTATTTCATGGTCCAGGAGAACCTTTCATAGCATTTTATGATGAATACAAAATGTTTCTTTTTAATAAGCACGGGTCAAATTTGCACATTTGCATATTTAAAAATGTGTATCAGCTGCATATAAATGTAAGAAATGAGGCACTTTATTTCCATTTTGGTATATTTAGGGTCACATTGGGAAAAGTCTGACCATTAACAGAATGGAAGGGTTCATTTATTACTCCAAACTCCTTAATAACAATAATTTAAATAATGTATTATATATATATATATATATATATATATATATATATATATATATATATATACATATATATACATATATATATAGTAGAATAATTGATCTTTTTCTCTCATTAAAAACAAACAAGTTCGACTACATTGAAAACACAAACCTCAAAGTACCTTCCCAACCTTCATGCAACAAAAACGAGTATACCTCTGACGTCCAATTAAGTCTAATCATCTGAATAATGTTATAAAAGAAGTTGTGAACGCCTGGGGTTGTGTCTAACGCACCGTGGATCCACACGGTGAAGAACTGCCAGAACAAGGAAGGAACCAGATTGTGTGAGAGACTTCATAAAGATGAGAGAGAGAGAGTACGAGATCATCAGCGGGCGACTGAACAGAAGCCAGATACACAGCAGCAGTAGTCGTGAGGAAGTAGAGGTGGAGCCCGACGACTAATATAACAGACTGTCCTTGAAAAATGATGGCACACACAATCTGCTAATTACTCAACGTTGCATTTGGAAAAAAAAAAGAAAAAAAAATAACAGACGGGTAAATGTGTTCTGACTTAACATAAGGATTATCTGAGGAGAATTGGACGACATCCAAAAAAATAGAAAAACTCACTCTTCATGAAATGGCACAAAAACTGCAAAAAGATTAATGATGAAAAGAAGACAAGGAAGGAAACAAGGAGGGAAACAAGGAGGGAAAGAAGGAGGGAAAGAAGGGAAAGTGATAGGAAGGAAAGAAAGGAGGGAAGGAAGGAAGGAAGGAAGGAAGGAAGGAAGGGAGGAAGGAAAGAAGGAAGGAAAGGGATTAGGAAGGAAAGGAAGAAAGGAAAAGAAGACAAGGAAGGAAGGAAACAAGGATGGAAAGAAGGGAAAAGTGATAGGAAGGAAAGAAAGGAGGGAAGGAAGGAAGGAAGGAAGGAAGGAAGGGAGGAAGGAAAGAAGGAAGGAAAGAAAAGGGTTTAGGAAGGAAAGGAAGAAAGGAAAAGAAGACAAGGAAGGAAGGAAGGAAGGAAAGATGGAAGGAAACAAGGATGGAAAGAAGGGAAAAGTGACTGTCCTTGAAAAATGATGGCACATACAATCTGCTAATTACTCAACGTTGCATTTGGAAAAAAAAAAAAGCAGACGGGTAAATGTGTTCTGACTTAACATAAGGATTATCTGAGGGAAGTTGGACGACATCCAAAAAAAAGAAAAACTCACTCTTCATGAAATGGCACAAAAACTGCAAATGATTAATGATGAATACTGGCGGTGCATTCTTTGTTCAGATGAAACCAGGAAGTAGTTTAGAGTTTGGATCAGATGGCATCCAGCATGTTTGGAGATGACGTCACCATGACGACCACACCATGACGACCACAGTGACTGCAGAGAAACATGGAGGTGGGATCGAGCTGGTGCAGAAGGCGTAGAGCAGGAGGGTCAAACTCATTTTCGTTCAAGGGCCACGTACAGTACAGCCAAATGTGATCTCATGTGGGCCGGATCAATAGGAGGGAAGGAAGGAAGGAAGGAAGGAAGGAAGAAAGGAAGGAAGGAAGGAAGGAAGGAAGGAAAGAAGGAAGGAAAGAAAAGGGATTAGGAAGGAAAGGAAGAAAGGTAAAGAAGACAAGTAAGGAAGGAAGGAAAGATGGAAGGAAACAAGGATGTAAAGAAGGGAAAAGTGATAGGAAGGAAAGGAAGGAAGGAAGGAAGGAAAGAAAAGAAGACATGGAAGGAAACAAGGATGGAAAGAAGGGAAAGTGATAGGAAGGAAAGACAAAAGGAAAGAAGGAAGGAAAGGGGATTAGGAAGGAACGGAAAGGAAGAAAGGAAAAGAAGACATGGAAGGAAACAAGGATGGAAACAAGGATGGAAAGAAGGGAAAGTGATAGGAAGGAAAGGGGGGTTAGGAAGGAAAGACAAAAGGAAAGAAGGAAGGAAACAAAGAATTAAGGAAGGGAGGAAGGAAAGAAGGACAGATGACAGGAGGGAAGGAAGGAAAAGAAGACAGGAAGGAAAGTGGGCCAGATTGGACGCCTTGGCGGGCCGGTTCTGGCCCACGGGCCTCATGTTTGACACCCTTGGCGTAGAGAGAGAGAGAGAGAGAGAGAGAGAGAGAGAGAGAGAGAGAGAGAGAGAGAGAGAGAGAGAGAGGGGAGAGGACGTTTATTGATGGCGCTATGAATGCAAGTTTTGTGTGAATACCAGAATGAAAAGATGACTCCCACAGACTCATGAAGGCTGGCAAGAGAGAGGACCCCCCCCCCCCCCCACCCAACATGAAATAGATCCCAAACACACCTTCGGAAAAAAAAAAGTTTTTAAAGAAGAAGAAAGTGAAAACTGTGAATGGGCTGAGTGTGTCCCTCGACGCCTGAATCCAATAGAACACCTTTAGAGTATTTTCAAAAGAGGAAAAAGCAAAGCAGTGAAAACGCTCGCAGCAAACAGCAAACAGCAAGAACGATAGAATATCTCTCCATAGATCTGCTGCTGCTTCTCATCTTCCTCACGAGGGTCCCATGAAAGGATGAAGGCTCGCTAATGAAGGGTGAGATGACTTTTGTTGCGGTTAGGTCTCAAATATGAAAGGAAATGGATGGAAGGAAAGAAGGAAGGAAGGAAGGAAGGAAGGGAGGGAGGGAGGAAAGAAAGAAAGAAAGAAAAGAAGGAAGAGAGGAAGGAAGTATGGATGGAAGGAAAGAAGGAAGGAAGGAAGGAAAGGAGGGAGGGAGGAAAGAAAAGAAGGAAGGAAGGAAGGACGGAAGGACAGAGGGAAGAAGTATGGATGGAAGGAAGGAAAGAAAGAAGGAGGGAAGGAAGGAAGGATGGGAGGAAGAAGGAAGGAAGGAAGGAAGGAGGGAAGGAAGGAAAGGAGGGAGGGAGGGAGGGAGGAAAGAAAGAAATGAAGGAAGAGAGGAAGGTAGGAGGGAGGGAGGAAGGAAGGAAAGAAAGACAGAGGAAGGAAGGAAGGAAGGAGGGACGGAGGAAGGAAGGAAGTATGGATGGAAGGAAAGAAGGAAGGAAATGAGGGAGGGAGGAAAGAAAAGAAGGAAGGAAGGAAGGAAGGAAGGACAGAGGAAAGAAGGAAGGATGGAAGGAAGGAAGGAGGAAGGAAAGAAGTATGGATGGGAGTCCTCCCTTCTTCCCTCCCTCCTTCTTTCCTTCCTTCCTTCCTTCCTTCCTTCCTTCCTCTGTCCTTCTTTCCTTCCTCCCTCCCTTCCTCTTTTCCTTTCTCCCTTGAGGAAACAGTCATTAAATACCTACTAAATAAAATATGAATACACAGAATGAAGTTATGTAACAGCTGTGGTTGACTTGTGTTCTCCTGCAGAGACATAAAAAGCATTTCCTGTTTGCACTGACAATAAAGGGTCAAAAACTTCTCTAGGCTTTCCAGATGAACAATAGTCAAGAGGTCAAAGGTCAAAGGTCAAAGCTGACTGGAAACAATTGTAGATATGGAAGAAATAATTCTGTGACTGAGCTGATGGAGAAGAAAAGAGAACTGCTGAACGCCAACGTGAGTCGAATATAAAATTTTAAAAAAAACACCATAGAGGAACAATGAAAGAGTGGTGAAGCAAAAAGAAAGAAAAGGAGTAAGAGAGAGGTAGAGAGAGAGAGAGAGAGAGAGAGAGAGAGAGAGAGAGAGAGAGAGAGAGAGCAAAGCGATGATTTATGGCTTCTTGTAATCTAATGAACTCTATGCAAACATGGTCTGCAGTAATAAATAATCCACTTTGAACCAAAACACTGCAGAGAGAAACACACAACCTGACACACACACACACACACACACACACACACACACACACACACACACACACACACACACACACACACACACACACACACACACACACACACACACACACACACACACACACACACATACAGGTTTGCTTAAGTCACTTTTGGGATACTTACATAGACTTATATTCATTTCTTGTAGACTTACACGATTCTACAACTTTTGTCCTTAATTGTAAAAGTCGTCCCCAATCAACTGGTCTTGATTGTTCTGATGCACACACACACACACACACACACACACACACACACACACACACACACTCAAACACACAGTCATGTTTCCATCATTTACGAGGACATTGCATTGACTCCGATCTATTTCCTGGAGACTAGTCTTGCTTTTGGTCCCCGCAACAGTAGGAATACCTGAACCACACACACACACACACACACACACACACACACACACACACACACACACACACACAGTTGTATATATATGTGTGTGTGTTCTTGTACTAATGCTCCCAGTAGGACCTTGTGTATAGTGTAGATAGACAAGTATATAGCCAGGTAGATCATTTCCAGGTTTCAGAGCATAGACTGTATAAAACAAATAGACGTAACATCCGTGACGTCACCCATTGGTTTGTGGACTGCTGCTCGGAAGCCAATAGTATCGAATCTAGGCAGCGCCATCTTGAAAATTTCAGGTGCATGCTGGGAAAAATAAAAACACGGATTCTACTTATAAGGGCATGAGGTGGAGCCATGGGCGGAGCGGGGAGGTTGCGATTGCTTGCTTCCTTTTGTCTTTCCTTCCCTCCTTCTTTCCTTCCTATCACTTTTCCCTTCTTTCCATCCTTGTTTCCTTCCTTCCTTCCTTCCTTCCATCTTTTTATTGGTCCGGCCCACATGAGATCATATTTGGCTTCATGTGGCCCTTGAGTGAAAATGAGTTTGACCCTCCTGCTGTAGATACACACACAATTAGCTCCAAACTAGCTGCGATGTCACAAATCCTGCTCGTACAGGCACGAGTGTGAAACTGAGATTCAAGGTGACTTTTCTTTCCTCCTTCTGAAGATGAATAAAAACAAACTGTGCACATACATCATTCAGTACAAAGAAGAGAACAACATACAACTGAAGGAACAAGAAGAGAAACATGTTTGTGACTACTACTACCACCACTTCTTCTTCTTCATGAACAGAATTTAAATATCTGTAATACAAACCTCACAATGGAGTCTGAATCCTTCTGACCTCACAATGGAGCCTGAATCCTTCTGACCTCACAATGGAGCCTGAATCCTTCTGACAAGCTGAAATGCTTAACGGACAAAAAGAGTTTGAGTCCGTCTCATTTATCAAACAAGCAGGTTTATTATGTTTTTACTAGGGCTGTCAGCGTTAACGTGTTAATCACGATCAGATTAATGCAATCCATAACGCGTTAATTTTTTTAATCGCATTTTAATGTTGCAAGCCTTTTTGTCCCTTCTACTCCCCCGTAGACGGCTCCTCTAGCTGTAGCGCTATGCTTTGAAGTGGCCTCCTGCAGTAAACCTACCGCGCTGATGGAAAGTAAGAGAGCTACTGGACTTTTGAACGGCTTGTTTAACTTTAAAACATTTCCAGACGCTTCAGTTGACAAGTCAAAAGTAAAATGCAACCTGTGTCAAACGGAGTTTAACTACCACCGGAGTACGTGGAGTTTGAGTTAGCACCTCCACGCTAAACACCCAGGTGCAGCCAAGCCAGCCTCAGCTCCACCAAAGGACCATTTTGGAGTGTGGGAGTCGCAGCAGAGCCGTGATTGATTCCCAGTTAAGACACTCTGGTAAGAAATGCTTTACATTATTGGCTTAAAACTGCCTTCAAATGGAAAATAACAGGATTTTAAACATGCAATTCAAAACACGATTAATCGCAATTAACTATGGAAATTCTGCGATTAATCGTGATTTCAAAAATGAATCGTTTGACAGCCCTATGAATAATACAAATAAAAGTAATAAGGATAATAATAATGTTCAGGTCATTTGCATTTGAGGAGAGAAGAAGCTGTGGATTCTCAGTTGTGCTGCAAACCACTGACTCTGGTTAGGTGGATATTAAAGTAAAGTACACTCATACCTTTTTTTTTTTTTAAATGACTCTTATGAGACTATTATAATATAGACTTATGAGAGCAGTTGAAGCTTTCTGAATCGGAGTCAGTTGGAGCATCTACCAGCTGTCTGTGGCACTTTAATGCATTTCGGTTGCTGCTTGGTTTAACTGAGAGGTGTGTGTGTGTGTGTGTGTGTGTGTGTGTGTGTGTGTGTGTGTGTGTGTGTGTGTGTGTGTGTGTGTGTGTGTGTGAGTGTGTGTGTGTGTGTGTGTGTGTGTGTGTGTGTGAGTGTTAGTGAGTGAGTGAGTGAGTGAATGAATAGAAATGGCCTAAAAATTGCTGGGTCATGTTTGACGTCATTTACAAAGCAACAGACACACAATACAATATAATTTAACACAATTGAAGTTTATGTTTGTGATTCTGCAGATATCGGCAGACTTTGGAAACATATTTATGAATCTTTAGATGCTGGACACAAACATCTACTTACAGTCTCCTCTGCTGTTTCAGTACTGAAGGACAGGGAGGTTGAATCAATAATAATGTGTGTGAGAGGAATACAGTTATATTTAGCGCTCTGTGTGTGTGTGTGTGTGTGTGTGTGTGTGTGTGTGTGTGTGTGTTAGTGTGTGTGTGTGTGTGTCATGCTGTGTCCTGCTCATGTCTGAGGCTAATTAACAGACCGTAAACAAACATCTAACACCCTGAGTGTGTGCTTCTTGTGTGTGTGTGTGTCCATGTCTGTGTGTGTGTGTGTGTGTGTGTGAGGCTTATTAGGGAGGTATGCAGCCACAAACACAGTAGGTGATCTCACACATACACACACACACACACACATACTTACGCACATTCAAACACACACTGCATGGACTTAACAGCTATAATGAACCACAAACACAGTGATACTGGACTTCCTCTAAGTGTGTGTGAGTGTGTGTGTGTGAGTGTGTGTAATATATATATAGTACATTATGTCTTGTAATGTGGTGACAACAATCCAGTAAATCTTATTGTATTTATATTTTGACATGTTTTTGTGGGGTTGTTGTGGCTTATTCGTGGTCACATATGTAGTTTAGTGCAGTATGGACCACAGACTGTATAAAAGAAATGGACGTAACATCCGTGACGTCACCCATTGGTTTGTGGACTGCTGCTCGGAAGCCAATAGTTTCTAATCTAGGCAGCGCCATCTTGAAAATTTCAGGTGCATGCTGGGAAAAATAAAAACACAGATTCTACTTATATGGGCATGAGGCGGGGCCATGAGGCAGAGCGGGGAGGTTGCTATGGTTACGAGGGCTGGATCTCGAGGACATTGGGCAATCAACCTGTCAATCAGGACGTAGCCACGCCCTAATGCATACCCTGCTTTATCATCACATATAAAATCAGGGAGGCCAAAATGTCCCAAATGAACATCATACTGCATTGAAGAAGGCTTTAAACTAGCGATTGAGACCATAAACACATTTTGAAAACGTTTACTGAGGTTAGAAATCAAGTGAGAAGTTGGTGAATTCTCCATTGACTTGTATAGAGACGGTCGCCCCCTGGTGGCCTTTTGATAGAATGCAGCTCTAAGTTACTTCCTGGTTGGACTCATTTCAGAGGACCAGAAACTCCCCGCCTGGGTATGGACAGTACAGTGTTTAGCATTCAGTACTACAGTAGGGAACTTGACCTGAGATTCACTAAACCTTGCATGTCTCTCTGTCTTGGTCTTTTTCTCTTCAGGCAGAACCATTTTTGCTCTGATTTGTTTTGCTCTTGTTTCAATTTAATCATCACTGCCATACACTAAAAACATGCACATACACAGATTGGTGTAGTTTTGTTGTTGTAAATGAAGGTTCTCATAGTTGTGATAGATTGTTTTGGCCAGCCGACTGTATATAGCAATTTTAAACATCACAGATACACATGCACAGTGAATAATGGGGAGTGCAGAAGGACTGTCGGGAAGACAAGAATATAAAGAGAAATGATCAGAGTCGCAGACCTAAACACACAAACTGTCTCTGTGTATCGTCTCTTCCTCTCACTCTGGTGTTTTATTGCAGATTACAGACCAGAAACCCTCCGTGTCACATCACATGACCATCGATCAGCTGCTGGACTCACTGGTTTAGAAGCTTAACTTGTGTTTGATTGGTCTAGACTCCACAAACGGGCTTTTATCTGAGGTTCAACTAGTCCAGAACTCACCACTGAATCTCTTAATCCTCCTGTTGTCCTCGAGGAAGGGAGGAAGAAAGAAGGAATGAAGGAGGGAAGGAAGGAAAGGAGGGAGGAATGAATAGGGAAGGAAGGAAAGGAGGGAGGAATGAAGGAGGGAAGGAAGGAAAGGAGGAAGGAATGGAGGAAGAAGGAAGGAAAGGAGGGATGAAGGAAGGAAGGGAGGAAGAAGTAAGGAAATGAGGGAGGAATGAAAGAAAGGAGGGATGAAGGAAGGAAGAAAGGGAAGGAGTAAAGAAGGAAGGAGGAAAGAAAGAGAGAAGGAGGGAGGGAGGGAGGAAGGAAAGGAAGGAGGGAATGAGGGAAGGAAGGAAGGAAGGAGGGAGGGAGGGAGGGAGGGAGGATGGAAGGACAGAAGGAAGGAAGAAAGATGGAGGAAGGAAAGAAGGAAGGGAGGAAAGAGAGAGGAAGGATCTTGGGCAAGCATGGGTCTAACTTGAGCCTGGGTCTAACCGGTCTTGAACCTACAGGAAGACTGCTAGAAAGTCTTTAGCCGATTTCTAAATGGTCCAGACACTCAACCAGGACTCCAGAACTGGATCCAGGTTGACCAGAAATGCCAGAACCGGCCCGCCGAGGGGGTCCAATTCGGCCCACTTTCCTTCCTGTCTTTTTTTCCTTCCTTCCTTCCTTCCTTCCTTCCTTCCTCCCATCCTCCCATCTTTCCTTCTTTAATTCCTTTCTCTCTTTCATCTGTCCTTCCTGTCTTCTTTTCCTTCCTTCCTTCCTTCCTTCCTTCCTCCCATCTTCCCATCTTTCCTTCTTTCATTCCTTTCTCCCTTTCATCTTTCCTTCCTGTTTCTTTCTTCCCTCCTCACTTTTCCTTCCTACCACCTGTCTTTCCTTCCTTCTCCTTCTCTTTTCGTCCACCTTCCTTCCATTTGTCTTCCTCCCTTTCTGCCTTCCTTCTTTTCCTTCCTTCCTTCCTTCCTTCCTTCCTTCCTTTAAATGGTCCGGCCCACATTAGATCAAATTGGGCTGTTTGTGGCCCTTTAATGAAAATGAGTTTCTCCAGCAAGGCTCTTAGCCCAAATGCAACTGGTCCAGACTTCACCACACAGACTCTTATCACCAGTCCCTCTCTTCCAGATGCAGCTAAGGTCTAACTTGACTTCCTGTTGGTCTATAACTATGCAGCATCATGCAGGCTATTATCCAAACACATACTACCAATTGGCTGGTGGCAAGTGATACATTCCCACCTGCCAGCAGCCTTACAAAGATTAATTAACCAAGAGAGTTTAGGGTTTATTCAGACTGTTGTTGACGATGTTGGATTTAAATTCATCCAGTCAGGGTGGGAGACACTGTGTAAGTCTTTATCGTCTCACAGAGGAAGGAGGAAGGAAAGGAGGAAGGAATGGAGGAAGAAGGAAGGAAAGGAGGATGAAGGAAGGAAGGGAGGAAGAAGTAAAGAAATGAGGGAGGAATGAAGGAAAGGAGGGATGAAGGAAGGAAGGAAAGGAGGAACGTAGAGAGGAAGAAGGAAGGGAAGGGAGGGAAGGAGGAAGGAAAGGAGGAGGGAGGAAGGGAGGGAGGAAGGAAGGACATAAAAAGGAAGAAAGATGGAGGAAGGAAAGAAAGAGAGAAGGAGGGAGGGAGGAAGGACAGGAGGAAGGAAGGAAGGAAGGAAGAAAGGAAGGAAGGAAAGAAGGATGGGAGGAAAGAGAGAGGAAGGAAAGAAAGAGAGAAGGAGGGAGGGAGGAAGGACAGGAGGAAGGAAGGAAGGAAGGAAGGAAGGAAGGAAGGAAGGAAGAAAGATGGGAGGAAAGAAGGAACAGTCAGAACAGAAGTGGGAGACACTGTGTAAGTCTTTATCGTCTCACAGAGGAAGGAGGAAGGAAGGAAGGAAGGAAGGAAAGAAGGAAGGAAGGAAGGAAGGAAAGAAGGATGGGAGGAAAGAAGGAACAGACTCATTTTGTGCTGGCTTGCCATATAGAGCTGCGAGGAGCTCCATCCCAAAACATGAAGTGAAAATCAGATTCAGCCCCCCCCCCCCCCCCCCCCCCCCCCCCCTGCCGAAGAGATGAATGAATATTTATCAGTGAGGGTCAGACGCAGGGAGGAGAGGAAAGAGGAGGATGATCAAAGGCGCAGATGTGCTTTGTTCTGAGAAAGAAAGAGACGGAGAGAGAGAGAAAAGATGGTGAGAGAGAGAGAGTGGTGAAAGGATGAAGGTGATGGGGTTGAAACCAGCAGAGAAGGAACGTAAGGTAGAGTTTGTTTACTTCTCCTCTCTCTCTCTCTCTCTCTGGTTTTAATTTAGTGCATCTTTCCTCCCTCCCTTCCTCCTTCCCTCCATCATTGCATAATTAGCTTGATATTATACAAGTAACTTTATTTTAAGCATCCGAGCAACTGAATGTAATTTCTAAAAATAAAAAGTAGTCCTTCTCTCTTTCCTTCCTCCCTCCTTTACTTCCTTCTTCCTCCCCTCCTTTCCTTCTTCCTTCCCTCCTTCTCTCTTTCCTTCCTCCCTCCTTTCCTTCCTTCTTCCTTCCTTCCTTCCTTCCGTCCTTCCTTCTCTCTTTCCTTCCTCCCTCCCTCTTTCTTTCCTCCCCTTCTTCCTTCCTTCCCTCCTTCTCTCTTTCCTTCTTCCCTCCTTTCCTTCCTTCTTCCTTCCTTCCCTCCTTCTCTCTTTCTTTCCTCCCTTCTTCCTTCCTTCCCTCCTTCTCTCTTTCCTTCTTCCCTCCTTTCCTTCCTTCTTCCTTCCTTCCCTCCTTCTCTCTTTCTTTCTTTCTTTCTTTCCTCCCTCCTTTCCTTCCCTCCATCTCTATTTCTTTCTTTCCTCCCTTCTTCCTTTCCTTCCCTCCTTCTCTCTTTCTTTCCTCCCTCTTTTCCTTCCTTCCTTCCTTCTTCCTTCCTCCTTCCCTCCATCGTTGTATAATTAGCTTGATATTATGCAAGTACTTTATTTTAAGCATCCGAGCAACTGAATGTAATTTCTAAAAAATAAAAAGTAGTGCATTACAATTCTGTGTCACTAACATAGATCCTCCCAAGACTGTTCCTGTCTGTTGTCACGCCAGGAAACTCTCCCTTGAGGATCTTTGAAGCTTTGACAATAGAGCTGATCTACTTTTAACACGTTCCACTTTCACTGTCAATCAAGTCTCCTGTCGTCCTCCCGGGTCAAATTGACCCTGTCTGTTTTGACTGTTCCTTCCATTCCTCCTTTCCTTCTTCCTTCTTCCTTCCTTCCCTTCTTCTCTCTTTCCTTCCTCCCTCCTTTCCTTCCTCCCTTCTTTCCTCCCTGGAATGGAATGGAATGGAATGAGGAAGGAAGGAAGGAATGAGGAAGGAAAGAAAGAAGGAAGGACAGGAGGAAGGAAGGAAGGGAGGAAGGAAGGAAGGGAGGAAGGGACGGACGGAATGAGGAAGGAAGGATGGAATGAGGAAGGAAGGAAGGAAGGAATGAGGAAGGAAAGAAAGAAGGAAGGACAGGGAGGAAGGAAGGTTGTTATGAGCTTTATGCAGGACCTTAAAAAAGTTCAAAAAATCATGCTATGAAAAATAAATTGCAAAAAAAAACTCTCAGTGTATCAAATATGACACAAAACAAAACTCATAGATGCAAAGTGTTAATTAATTAATTAATTAATCTTTTTTTAATGACTCTAGTTTCAAAGAATTTTAATTTTCTAGCAATTATTTGATGGTTCAGGCTTTAAAGGGGAGTCAAACTCATTTTAGTTCAAGGGCCAAATTTGATTTCATGTGGGCCGGGACCAATAAAAAGATGGAAGGGAGGACGGAAAACAAGGATGGAAAGAAGGGAAAAGTGATAGGAAGGAAAGACAAAGGAAGGAAGGACAGAAGGGAGGAAGGGAGGAAGGAAGGAAGGAAGAAAGGAAAAGACGTTAAGAAGAGAGATTAGGAAGGAGGGAAGGAAAGACAAAAGGAAGGAAGGAAGGAAGGAAGAAAGGAAAACAAGACAAGAAAGGAAGAAAGCAAGGAAGGAAGCAAGGAAGGAAGGAAGGAAGGAAGGAAAGGAAAGAAAATGAAGGAAAGGTGGAAGGAAGGAAGGTAGGATGGAAGAAAACAAAGAAAACAAAGAAGGAAGAAGTAAGGGAGGAAGGAAAGAAGGACAGATGATAGGGAGGGTAGAAGGAAAAGAAGACAAGAAGGAAAGTGGGCCGGATTGGATGCCTTGGCGGGCCGGTTCTGGCCCACGGGCCTCATGTTTGACACCCCTGGAGTTTGATTTACTGACTGGATCTCTGAATGGTGTCCTCTAACTGTCCAGCTGCCATAATATGAATTGATTATACATTTATTTAGAGTTCACCTTCAATTACCGCCATGCTGCCATTTGCTTTATGAGCAGCTGCGGAGGCTTTATGGACTTCCCTTAAACAGGCCTTACTAGTTATGTCATTTGCACCTAAAGTAAGGAAGGAAGGGAAGGAAGGGAAGGAGGGAAGAAGGAAGGGAAAGGAAGGATGGAGGAAGGAAGGAAGGTAGGAAGGACAGATGAAGGAAGGAAGAAAGGAAGGAAGGACAGATGAAGGAAGGAAGGAAGGAAGAAAGGACAGAAGGAGGGAACATTTACCCTAACAGCTGAACTTAGATCTGAGGAAGGAAGGAAGGAAGGAAGGAAGGAAGGAAAGGACAGATGAAGGAAGGAAGAACGGAAGGAAGGACAGATGAAGGAAGGAAGGAAGGAAGGACAGATGAAGGAAGGAAGGAAGGAAGGAAGAAAGGACAGAAGGAGGGAACATTTACCCTAAACAGCTGAACTTTGATCTGAGGAAGGAAGGAAGGAAGGACAGATGAAGGAAGGAAGGAAGGAAGGAAGGAAGCACAGGGTGAAGGAAGGAAGGAAGGAAGGAAGGACAGAGGAAGGACCGGGGAGGACAACAGGAAGGTTAAAGAGTGTGTATCTCCTGGTGCACGTTGTCTGTTTAAGGGTTAGCTGAATCCTCCAGTAATCGTAGCTCTATACTGTATATGGGTTTATTGATGATGCAAGAGCAAAGGTTCAGTGTAAATATTGCCGTGCCTTCGGCTGACTGAAGAAGAATTTGTCCTTTTCATTTAATTTCCTTCAAGATTTTGGCCTCAGAAGCCGAGTTTCTGTGTGCTGAGTCTGGACCGACGTTACCTTCAGGCTACTGCTGATGTGCAGCTACAAAAAGAGAGAGGCTGAATAACAATGTTAAGCTTCAGACTCTGATGTTTCACTGTATATTAAGTCATAAATATTATTGAAAGTGTCATAAAAATGTTTTCTTTTTTAGTTTTTTAGTTTTTTTTTTAAGTTAGACTCAAAAACCATACTTTTGTCTTTTTGGTGCATCAGCTTTGTTAGTTTAGACTCTGCAGAGTGAGAAGAGGAAACGATAAAGTAATGTTTTGTCTGCAGCTTTGCACTCCATTTCATCCTGAAGCCATTTATCTCTCGCACACACACACACACACACACACACACACACACACACACACACACACACAAAGGGAGAGAGAGAGAGAGAGAGAGAGAGAGAGAGAGAGAGAGAGGGGGGGGGGGGGAGAGAGAGAGAGAGAGGGAGAGGGAGGGGAGAGAGAGGGGGAGAGGGGGAGAGGGAGAGAGAGAGAGAGAGAGAGAGAGAGAGAGAGAGAGAGAGAGAGAGAGAGAGGAGG